>CM033644.1:14462465-14533495 GCA_019512145.1 Engystomops pustulosus
AGTTTGTACTGCCCTATGCGGCCTCCCTGACGTGTATAATGATGAGATATCTCTATACTACATGGATACATATACACGTGTTAATGATGGGAATCTCTATATACACTGATAACATACACGTGTATATGATGTGATATCTCATATACATGAATATACACGGTGTATAATGATGGATTCCATCTACACCTGATAATATACACGGTGTATATGATGGGATCATCCGTATATACTGAATATACTCGGTTATAAATGATGATATGATCTTTATTAAACTGAGTAATATATTACACGGTGTATAATGATGAGATATCTCTATATACACGATAATATACACGCGGTATAATGAGGTGATATCTCTATATACACTATATTACCGGGTAAATGATAGATATCTCACTATACTGATAATATCACAGTGTGTAATGATGAGATATCTCTATATACATATAATAGACACGGTGTATAATGAGTGTATCGCTATATACACTGATAATATACACGTGCTATAATGATGAGATATCTCTATACACTGATAATATAGCACGGTGTATAATGAGGGATATCTCTATTACACTGATAATATACACGGTGTATAGAGGTGAATCTCAGATATCATACACTGATAATATACGTGTATAAGATGAGAATCTTCTATATACACTGAAAATACACGGGGATAATGATGGGATATCTCTAATATATCTGATAATATACGGTGTATAATGAGGGATATCTTATATACACTGATAATATACATGCGTATAATGATGTGAGACTCTATATACACTGATAATATTACACGGCGTATTAATGATGTGATATCTCTATATACACTGATAATACACGCTGTATAATGATGTGATACCTAATATCCACTGATAAATACACGGTGTATAATGATGTGATATCTCTATATACACTGATACTATTCAGCTGTTGTATAATGATGGGATATCTCTAATACATGATCAATATACCGCTGTTAATATGTGAGATCTAACACTTATATAACACGGTGTATAATGATGTGATATCTCTATACACTGATAATATACACAATGGTGTAAATGATGAGATATCTCTATATACACTGATAATATACACGGTGTAGTAATGAGGTGATCTCTATAACACTGATAATATACACGTGTATAATGATGAGATATCTCTAATACACTGATAATATACACGGTGTATATGGATGTGATATCTAATTATCCTGATAATTATACATCGGTGATAATGATGGGATATCTCTATATACACTAATATACACGGTGTATATATGAGATATCTATATACACTGATAATATACACGTGTATAATGAGGATATCTCTATATACACTGATAATATACACGGTGTATAATGATGTGATATCTCTATATACACTGATAATATATACACGCTGATATAATGATGTGATTCTCTATACACTGATAATATACACGGTGTATAATGAGTGATATCTCTATATACACTGATAATATACACGGTGTATAATGATGGGATATCTATATACACTGATATATAACTGTGTATAATAAGTGTGAATCTATATACACTGATAATATACACGTGTATAATGATGTGATATCTCTATATACACTGATAATATACACGGTGTATAATGTGTGATATTCTATATACAATGATAATATACACGCTGTATAATGATGTGAATCTATACACTGATAATATACACGGTGTATAATGAATGTGATATCTTATATACACTGTATACACGCTGGATAATGATGTGATACTATACACTGATAATATACACATGTATAATGATGAGATATTCTTATATACACTGATTAATATAACGGTGTATAATGAGGTGATATCTCTATATACACTGAGAATATTAACACGGTGTATAATGATGAGATTTCTCTATATACACTGATAATATACACGCTAGATAATGTGTGATATCTATATACACTGAAATATACACGGTCTGATAATATATGATAGTATCTATATACATGATATATACACGGTGTATAATGAGTGATATCTCTATATACACTGTGATAATATGAAATGACACGGTGTATAATGATGATATATCTAATACCTGATTAATATACACTGTTTAGATGATATATCTATATTCACTGATAATATACACGGTGGTATAATGATGTGATATCTCTATGTACACTGATAATAACACGCTGTATAGATGAGATTATTCTCTACAGTGATAATATACACGGTGATAATGATGGGATATCTCTATATACACTGATCATATACACGGTGTATAATGATTGTGATATCTCTATACACTGATAATACACGGTGTATAATGAGTGTGATATCTCTATATACCACTGATACTATACACGGTGATAATTGATGTGATATCTATATATACACTGATAATATACACGGTGTTAATATGACGGATATCTTATATACCTGATAATATACACGCTGTATAGGTGGTGATATTCTCTATATACACTGATAATATAACGGTGTATAATGAGGAGTATCTCTATATACAATGATAATATACACGGTGTTATGATGGGATATCTCCTATATACACTGATAATATACTAGCTGGTTTAGTATAATATGGTGATATCTCTCTATATACACTGATAATATACACGGTGTATAATGATGGGTATCTCTATATACACTGATAAATACACGTGTATAATGATGTGATCATCTCTATATACACTGATAAATAGAACTGGTGTATAATGATGGATATCTCTACTACCTGATAAGAATAAAAAGGTGTATAATGAGTGAATTCCTAATAACTGAAATATACCGGGTATATGAGTGATATCTATATACACTGATAATTACACGGTGATAATGATGGATATCTCTAATACACTGATAATATACAAGGTGTATAAGATGATATCTCTATATACCACTGATAATATTACACGCGTGATAATGATGGATATCTCTATATACACTGATAATATACAAGCGGTGTATAATGATGTGAGATATCTCTAATTACACTGTATAGTACAACGTGTATATGATGAGTATCTCTATATACACTGATATATTCGACGTGTATAATGATGAGATATCTCTATATACACTGATATATACACGTGTATAATGATGGGGATATCGTCTATATCACTGAATATACACGGTGTATAATGATTGAATCTCTATATACCTGATAATATAACGGTGATATAAGATGGGTGATAGTATCTATATCACTGGAATATACACGTGTATAATGATGGGATATCTCTATACTACACTGATAATCATACACGTGATAATGATGTGATATATATACACTGAGAATTATACACAGTGGTATATGATGGATATCTAAACACTGAAAATATACACGGTGTATAAGATGTGGATATTCTATATACCTGTATATTACACGCGGTATATAATGAGTGTGATATCTCGCTATATACACCTGATAATACACACGGTGTACTATATGATTGATATCTACTATATACAATGATAATATTTTGAACACGTATAATGGTGATACCATACCTGATATATCAGTGTGATAAGGATATCTCTATATACATGTAAACGGAAATTCATATCAATAAATAATATGCACAGGTTCGTTACATTTTTGATTCCATAGTGAGCCTCCATGACTCTGCGTCTTCACTGCACAGATGACTGCAAACACCCGCACCCATGTGAGCCAGTGTAAATGCCTCACCACCTATAGTACTCATAGATGATTAGAGAAAAGGTATAGTGACCCTGTTATGAGTCTCCAGTGATTTACAGAACATATGTGAATAGGAGGAGTCTAGCTGGGACCAAGTTGAGGGATAGATAAGAAACTTAGAGTAGTAGGTCATACAGTCGCTGCGGGTGGTTGAAGTGGGTTCACGGGCTTGCCTCACCATAGCTGGTGAAGGGGAAGCGTCAGACTTCCAGGTTTTTCAGATGAGATTTTGATGTCCAAACAGAGTGGAATTGAAAAAAGGAAGGAAGCAGCTTTCTCTCAAGATATGTGTCACCCCTTGTGATCCACTACTGCTGTTTGGCTTCAAAAACTGCACCTGAAAAATTGAATGTGTGGACGCCACCCGAAGTTTTGCTGCATATTGCAGCAAACACGTTTATCGAAGACCCGAGATCGGTGACTACACCTGTAGTATGTCCATATATTATAGTATCAATCCGAACAACCTAGATTTAAAAGTATACTAATTAATAAAACAACCTTACATTCTATTATCATATATTTTCATCCTAATATACTTCAACCCCCCTTCCTTAAATGTATCAATAAACAAGTTTTTAACAAAACATTCCCAGCGTTTAACCCTGTCAGAAGAACACGCGCCCAAATTAAAAAAAAAAACAATATACAAACAAAAAAGCGATTTTGCAACCAAATATGGCAAAAAATAAGCTTTATTAAATCAAATACAAGTGAACTACCACATACTAAGAGATACAAAAAAGTCTAAATCACTAAAAAGTGTGCTACCATGAGCCAGCAAACTGTCCCCAGAAAGGGTCAGGGAACAAAGTTGTAACCAGGGTAAGCCACGGCGAACAAAAAAGCAAAAAACAAAATAACACCTCCGCAGTGAAACCCCAGTTCTGCAAATCATCAAACACAAGATTGTAGACAGTATGCTTGTACTGGTATGTAACCATCAGCAAGTATAGTGGGTTTATAAGGAATAAAAGTGACTAAGTAAGGTGCGAGGGCAAGACAGACGGGGGATAGAGGTGAGCCGGCTGTGGGAAGGAACCCCACGCGTTAGTCCACGTCCTTGTGACTTACCTCATAAAAAAACGCCACATTTTGCCATTTCTGAAAAAACTAAATAATTCAATAAAAAATGTGTCAAGAGGCTCTTACAGTCCTAAAAGTTAGTCTGAAAAGTCATTCAAAGTTTGCAAAAAAATAGCACAACCGACCCACAGTCCACTATACACCGAAGTATGAAGTTTTAGTGCAGCAGAAGATTGCAAAATAAGACTTTCTTTGTTCAGTGAGGTTTTAATTTTTGTAAATGTATGAAACATGATAAAAGAATATAAATTTGGTCAAGGAAAGGAATATAAGACACGGCACCAACCTTCTCCAAACGGTTTTGTCAGACTGAGAAGCGTCCGAGTGTGAACTGACCAAGATTTTGTTTTTGCCCGGAGGTGCCCGTGCCAATATGCAGTAGTACAAATGTCAAGTAAGATGAAAAGCGGCATCACCGGTATAACAACGTAAAAGTCTTTATTCGGACGGACACAGGACAGAGTGATGCACGCCACAGCTAGGCGACGGGCCGTTTCGCGCGTTACAGCGCTTTCTCAGCCTCAGACCGCTTGAGATCTCTGAGTGGGTGAAATAACCCCCCCGACTCGCGTTGGCTAGGCAACATGGAACAATGCAATTAAGAAAACACATGACGCGTGTCTTGGGCGCCGTAGACAATGATGCGCACCACACAGCGCCGTACAGTTTACATAAAATCAAATATCTGGTAATACTACAAGGCAGGCAACAACTTAGCAGACATTCAGGGGTTATACCAATAGACATGGTGTAGAAGCAAACAAGCAAGGTATGTCCATACCAAAGTACTGCAGTTTGCCTACATCGGGAATAAGTGGTAAGGTATGTTAGTCGGGGGCGACAAAGAGCACAAACAAAAACATAGGAATAGAAGAAGAGGAAAAGGGAAACAGAAAAAGCAGACGAGAGACAGAGGTCAGGATAAAAATTGAATAAGGAGGGGCAGATGAAGAAGGAATATCGGCCAGCAACAAGAGAGGTATATATATGTGGCAGGTGTAGTATGGCTTAAAATACAGGTCTTAATAATGCAGCGTACAACCGCATTGTACGTGATAGGATACCTTATAAAACAGACGCTCATGTCATTCCTGTCATTTTAATCCCTTGGGCCAGTGCATTGTATCTCAAAATCAGTCTCCCTTCTCGTTGGAGTAAGTGTTTTTGGCGGTCACCTCCCCGGGGATCTATATCTATTTTTTCCAATCCCATGAATCTCAAACGTTGGGGTTCCTCCATGCTCTCTTTACATGATATTAATCGGGGCAGCCTCCCGTGCCTATGGAGTTACGGGTGCACGAACCTCACAATAGATTTCTAATGGTCTTACCAATATAGAAAACTGACATGGACCATAATATTGCTACACCTACGAAGGTCGACCTACAATATATAAAGGACTGACTTCTATGGTGAAACTGCCATTTATGTGGTCAACTTGTAAATAAAGCGACAAAATTACACGTTACACATTTGAATTCCCAATGGAATATGTTTTTCTAGCCAGGTATTGGTGGAACGGGTAGTGGCTGGACACCAATCAGTTCTTATCGAGGGACTCGTCGAAAAGTGACTATGGGTCTGTTTTGTAACTTTAAGAAGTTGTTCATCTGCTTCTAGATTCCCAATTTCATGTATGGCAGTCCCGATAGCCTTGCTTCATGTGGACTAACTCGAATGCAAGGCTATGCCTCATCGTTACTGCTTTTTTCCCTGAGCAGGAGTCTTGTATCACTACTGATAGTATTGATCGGAGTTTCTTTTGCTTTTACTATGGCTTGTTCTATAAGTGGTGGAACTGGATAGCCCACGGTTTACTATCTCTGCTTCAATCTCAGCAGCCTGGCTTCAAAACCCACTCGCGTGTTATCCTTCGCAGTCGTAAAAACTGACTATATGGTAAATTCTTCGTGTGGTGGGGGTGAAAGCTTCGAAATGGAGGAAGAGAATAGTTGCCGTGGACTTCCTGAATGCTGAAGTAGTAAGCATCGCCTTTTTACTTCCACTTTTACATCTAGGAACTCCAACAAATCCCCTCCCAAAAACGGCGGTACCGCATTCATTACTTGGTATAGTGCAAGAAAGACACAAATTTAAGACATCTATTCCTTTTGCCATCCCAAATTAAAAAAATATCGTCCCATATCGAACAGGGTCACAAGGCTGCATTTCAGCAAAGGGTATCAAGGGAGAAGATATATTTCTCCAAATGCTAAAAAAATGTAGTACAAGGTACCGCCACGGGGAAGTAAAAACTGCATGCTACTAATTCAGCATTCCCAAAGGGGGGGGGGAATTCCACGGCAACAATTTCTCTCCATTTCAGAAGCTTTCACCCCCACCACACGAAGAAAGTTACCATATAGTCAGTTTTTTACGATGCGAAGGATTAAACAGCGAAAGCTGGGAGGTGAAAGCCAGGCTGCTGAGTTGAAGCAGGAGAATAGTAAAACCGGTGGCTATCCAGTTCCACTAATAGAAAGCATTAGTATAAGCAAAAGAAACTCCGATCAATACTATCAGTATGTGATTAACACGACTTGCGCGGGAAAAAAAGCAGTAACGATGAAAACCGCATAGCCTTTGCATTCGATTAGTCCACATGAGCAGGCTATCGGACTGCCAGTTACATATGAAATTGGAGAATTCTATAAGCAGATGAAAACTTCTTAAAGTTACAAAACAGAAAAACTAGTCACTTTCAGACGTAGTCCCTAGAGAAGAATGAATGTGTGTCCAGCCCACCTACCCGTTTCCCACCAATACCTGGCTAGAAAAAATCTCTCGATGGGAATTTCAATGTGGTAGGGTTAATTTTTGTCGCTTTAATTTACAAAGTGACCACATAACATTGGCAGGGTTTTCACCATAGAGTTAGTCCTTTATTAATTGTAGGTGAGAACTTCGTAGTGTAGCAATATATTCAGTCCAGTCAATTTTCCTATATTGTAAGACCATTAGAAATCTATTGTGAGTTCGTGAGCACAGGCACCTCCATAGGCACGGGGAAAGGCTTTTCCCCGATTAATTAATCATTAAAGAAGACATGGAGGGACCCCAACGTTGAGATCATGGATTGGAAAAAAATAGATATAGATCCCCTGGGAGGTGGACCGCCCAAAAAACACTTACTCCAAGAGAGGGAGATGATTTTGAGTACAATGCACGGGCCAATGGGATTAAATGACAGGAATGAAATGAGCGTTCTTTTTATAAGGTATCCCTAATTACAAAGCGGTTGACGACACTGCATTATTAAATGACCCTGGATTTTCAGCCATATCTACACCTGCCACATAATACACACTCCTGTTGCCTGGCCGATATTTTCTTTAATCTGTCCCTTTTTTCCACATATTTTTATTCCATGACCTCTCGTTCTTCTCGGTCTGCTTTTTCTGTTTTCCCTTTTCCCATCTCTTCGTATCCCTATGTTTTTGTTTGCCTCTTCGGCCTCCCGACTACCATACCTAACCACTTTCCCGATGTGTAGGAAATACTGCAGTACTTGATGGACCATTACATTTGCTTGTTTTGCTTCTACCATGTTTATTTAGATCGACCATGATGAAGGTTGCTTAAGTGTTTGCCTGCCTTGTAGTATACAGAATTTGATTTTATGTAACTGTACGGCGTCTGTGTGGTGCGCATCATTGTCCACGTGCGCCCAAGACACGCGTCATGTGTTTTCTTAATTGCCATTGTATTCATGTTGCCTAGACAACGCGAGTAAGAGGGCGGGTATTTCACCCCGCACTCAGAGATCTCGCGAGGTCTGAGGCTGAGAGAAAGCGCTGTACGCCGAGAAAGGCCCGTCGCAAGCGTGGCGTGCACACTCCTGTCCGTGTCCGTCCGAAATAAAGACTTTCGTGATATATACGTGAGTGCCGCCTTTCCCTCTTATCTTGACATTTGTATCTACTGCTATTTGGCAGGGCACCTGCCGGGCAACAAACTAAAATCGCGTTCTGGTCAGTTCACACTCTGGGACGCTTCTCAGTCTGACAACCGTGTGGAGAAGGTGGTGCCGGTCTTATTATTCCCTTTCCTAATGGTTTGTTGCTTCTTTCATTGAACATTGGACCGAGGCACACCCGTGGACCCCACATCGGTTGATCATAGACTCACGGATCTAAGATATGGATATGGATTCTAGTCCAGCGACCAGTCAGAGTGTGGCTGATGAAAATACGGACATCACGTTCCAGGCAGGAAGAGATGATGCCGCCACTTTTTTTGAAGAATGCAACAAAAAGGATATACTACATATGTTGAGCACCAAATCTTTGGAACAAAAGGTGACTTCACTAGCTGAAAAAGAAATACGTCTGTTTTGGACTAACCATTCTTTGAAGTCATATAATGAATGTAACCGGGTCCCGAGGGGCCTAAGGGTTTTTAAAGAAGCAGCACAATACAAAGAAGACCCCACTTTCATGGCTGAATGGCATGCTTTGCATCTGCAACACTCACTCAACGTGATGCGCTTGGTATCCAAACGGAATGAAATAGAATACGTGAATGTTACTATAGAGCTTGAGAAAGCTAGAACAGAACTAAAGATGCGCCTGTCTGACAACCAAGCGGCTCTGTTCTTCAAAAATTTGGAGAAAAGATTGATTATGGTCCAAACTGAAGTAAAAAACAAAAAACGGGATAAGTTCTTACGGGACAAGGTGGACTTTGAAAGTGGCAACGTGTTTGGCTGGCAAACCAACAGGAGACAATTTTTAAAAAAGAAACAGATGAAGAACAGACCCCGGAATACCGAATTTTGGACAACGGAGTCCGATTCAAGTGCATCAGATGAGACCCAAAAGAAAGATCCCACACCTGGCGTAAGCACCTCGGCACCCCTGACATCGAATGGCGGAACCGCCCCTTTAGGAAATATACCAGGAGGGGCGGAAAGAGGAGGAGGAAGAGGTCGGTGGCCGAACCGAAAACGGAAACAAGTGTCGTGGCGCTAGAAGAACCAGGTGACTGCCTTGTCGAGACTAACATAATTAACCTTACTAACCTGACTCTCGACCCCGATTGTTCCTCTTTATTATCTAAAGGCTTAAACTTTGCTATAACTAACAAGTTCGACCCTGTACAATTTGAGATCGACTTGTTTAAAACCATTCGTAAATTGAATCTCAAAAAGTTTTTTTGTGGTAAAGATACTGCCACAAATTCTGACGTTATTGGGGAAATCCCTAGCATGATTGGTCCTTTGGGCTTTCTCCCCCCTTCCTTACAGGACCCCA
Organism: Engystomops pustulosus; assembly: GCA_019512145.1. Lineage (NCBI taxonomy): Eukaryota > Metazoa > Chordata > Amphibia > Anura > Leptodactylidae > Engystomops > Engystomops pustulosus. The sequence goes on from CM033644.1 coordinate 14,472,524, forward strand.
ATGATTTACTAAATGTATGTACATTACTTGATATTGCTGAATCCTGTGTTGAGAACCCAGTGACGACGGACGTCCATAGTTTTAAGGGTGGTGTTCCATCGACATTTTGCCCACCCCTCATCACAGGCTCCCCTATTGACATCTTTTACAGAAAAGTTTTGGAGGATGTCAAAGCTCTGATATATCCTGAGCCCCCCCCGAACCTGTCCGCGGGCGAACACAGAGCCCTGTTGTGGCTCAAGTCCCAAGGGGACTTGGTGATAAAGCCCGCGGACAAGGGCGGTAACATAGTCCTCATGACACATGACCAATATGTCCATGAGGCCATGAGACAACTAGGGGATGAAAATACATACCATAGGTTGGTCAGTAATCCTACACTTAAATATCTCGGTTAGTTACGTACATTCCTTAGACAGAGTGTTGAGAATAAGATCATTAACGAAAACACAGCTAAGAGGCTTCTACCATTACATCCTAGGTATCCCACATGGTATTGTTTACCTAAGGTTCACAAAACTCTTGTAAATCCCCCTGGCCGCCCTATAGTGGCAGGGATAGGGTCGTTGTCTGAACCACTGTCCAAATATTTGGACTGGTTACTACGTCCCCTCCTTTCCAGTATACCATCTTATCTTAAGGACACCAATTCCTTCTTAAAAGTACTCAAGTCCGTTACCTGGCAGGAAAATTATCATCTAGCTTCGATTGACGTCGAGAGTCTCTACACCCGGATCCCTCAAGACTTGGGTGTAGAGAGTGTACGCGACGTTTTACGCAATGCACAACAGAGTGAGGAGTATATCAGATTTGTGTGTGAAGGTTTAACTTTCATCCTTAAGCACAATGCATTCATGTTCAATGGAGATTGGTTTGTTCAAAAGACTGGTACGGCCATGGGTACCCCCGTGGCGTGTACCTTTGCTAATATTTTTTTAGCAGTTTTTGAGAGTAAATATATCTTCTCCCTTGATAACCCTTTTGCTAAATGCATTGTGACCCTGTTCAGATATGTGGACGATATTTTTTTAATTTGGGATGGCACGGAATTAGATTTCTTTAAATTTGTGTCCTTTCTTAACGATACCAACGTAATGAATATGCGGTTTACCGCCGTTTTTGGAGGGGATGTGTTGGAGTTCCTAGATGTAAAAGTGGAAGTAAAAAACGGTATACTTACTACTTCAGCATTCAGGAAGTCCACGGCAACAAATCTCTTCGCCATTCAGAAGCTTTACACCCCACCACACGAAAGAAAGTTACCATATAGTTCAGTTTTACGATCTGCGAATGGATAAACACGAGCGAAGTGGAGGTATGGGTTTGAAAGCCAGGAGCTGGTGATATGCAGATGCTAGTAAACAGTGGCTATACTAGTTCCACTATAGCACACACCCTAGTAAAGCAAAGAAACTCCGATAATACTATGTAGTAGTGATTACAGGACTCTGCGCAGGGAAAAAAAGCAGTAAGTGAGAACGAATGAACGATAGGCCTTTGCATCGAGTTAGTCCATCAGGAGCAGGCTATTCGGACTGCCATACATAGAAATTGGAGAATTCTGAAGCAGGATGAACCACTTGCTTAAAGTTACACAAACAGAATACACTGAGTCACTGGAAGACGTTGTCCCTCGATAAGAAACTGAATTGGGTCCAGCCACCTACCCGTTGTTCCCAAAATACCCTGGCAGAGAAAAACATATTCCGATTGGTGAATTCAAGAGTGGTACGTTGTAATTTTGTCGCCTTAATTTACAAGTGACCACTTAAAACTGGCAGGTTTTTCACCTAGAGTTCAGTCCTTTATTATGTAGGTCGACCTTCTGTAGTGTATGCACTAATATGTCCATGTACATTTTTCCTATTATTGGTAAGAACCATTAGAAATCTATTGTGAGGTTCCGTGAGCACCGGCACTCCATGAGGCGGGAAAGCTGTCCCGATATATAATCTGTAAAAAGCAAAGAACCTGGACGGGAACCCCAACGGTTGAGATTATGGTTGAGAAAAATAGATATAGATCCCCGGGGAGTGGTGACCGCAAAAACACTTACTCCAACGAGGAAGGGAGAACTGATTGTGAGAACAATGCACTGGGCCAAGGGAATTGAAATGAAGGAATGGACATGAGTCGTCTTTTATAAGGTTATCCCTACTGCACAAATAGCGGTTGACGACACTGCATTATTAATGACACCTAGATATTTTCAGCAGATTATAACTACTTGCCACATATATACACACTCTCTTGTGGCCGGCGATATTCTTCTTTCCTATTCTGTCCCTTTTTCCACATATTATAATGTATTCCATGACCTCAGGTCTGCGTATGCTTCTTGTTTACTTTCCCTCTTCTTCTATTCCATAGGTTTTTTGTTTGACTCTTGGCTCCCACTAACATACCTTACACTATTCCCGATGTGGAAATATGCATGTTACTTTGAGTAGGACATGTTAAACCTTGCTTTGTTTTGCTTTTAACCCAGTTTATTGTATAACCCATGAACGTTGTCGCTAGTTGTTTGCCTCCTTGTAGTTGATACCGATATTGATTTTAATGTAAACTGGACGGCGAGCTGTGTTGGTGCCGCTCATGGTAACGTGCGCCAAGACACGCGTCATGTGTTTTTTAATTCATTGTTTCAGTTGCCTAGCGCACGTCGAGTCACAGAGGGCAGGGATATTTCACCCGCACTCAGAGATCTCGACGAGGTACTGAGGATGGAAAGCGCTGTAGCGCGAACACGGCCGTCGCTAGCTGTGTGGTGCAGCATCTGTCCTCTGTCCGTCCGATAATCTAAATAAAGACTTTACGTTGCTATATACCGGTTGAGTGCCGCATTTCAATTCTGTATCTGACATCTATATAACTTGTCATATTTCTCGTGCATCGCACCACCAAAAAGCATGGTGTGCACATTGTGGTGCAAGTGAAAGCCGTAAAATCCAGACCCACAAGAAAATGGCACAAAATGCATTGTCATGCATTTGGATTGTTTCCCGCTCCCATACCGGCCTGGACTATTAAAAGGGTTTTCACAGAAAAATGCTGGATGAATATGACTGTAAAGAAGGAATTAAAAAGGCTACTGGCCTTAATCATTCCCGTTAATTCCTCCGCATGACAGAACACAGGACAGAAGAATGCCGCTGGTCACATGTCCACATCGATGTCCCTGCACACGTCTGGACCACTATGCTTGGCGTAGGTGGGTTGTTTGTCAGTGCATCCAGTATAGGCCGGTTGTTTTGCGGGATGTGCAGTTACACAATCAGTACTATGGGTAACAGAGCAATCAAGACCATGTTAGGTTTTGCATCATTCTGGGAGCAGTAGCATAAGGGAGATGGAGGAAGAGTTTGAGTTATAAGGATCATGGGACTTGTAGTTTCCATGGAGCCACGGTGTTAACTTAGAGAGCCATAAAATTTTTGTGAATACATAAAACAAACTAATATAAATCATAATTTTATTGCATTAGTGGTTTTTGTTCTGTTACGTCATATTCCGGAATATCCTTTAAATACCGTCACTATGAAAAGTGCATTTGTTATGCAGAAAACAAGCTGTGCAGAATTACGCTTTCCAGTTGGAAAATAAGGAATTTATCGATTTTGAGTGGTGGAGTAGTGAAAATGGAAATCGCAAACAACAAAAAAGGCCTGTCGTAAGGTGTAATACACAGACAACTGCAAACGGAAGCCAAAACACAAATGGGAACTGTGAAAAAAAGTTGAATTCATTTTTTTAAGTAAATAAATAAGAACAAAAGCATTGGTACACAATTTAAATACGGTAGAGAAGTTTTTCCCCAAAAGTCGTCACACCGCAAAAATCAAGCCTCTATTGATAACTGAAAATGATTAAAAGTTACAGGCTTTTGAAGTTTTGAGGGTGAATAAATTCAGTTCACCGATCCTCGCTTGCACTTACAGCAATGAAGAAAAATGGCTTCCAGGTGTAGCAAAAACGTATGTATAACATTTAAACAACGCACGCGTCGACGCATCCAATCCAAACGCCCATGTGAATGCACCCAAAATGTTGGACGGTTATTGGAGGATCCATTTACTACCCGGTACCTTTCAAGCGATCCAGCGTGCAACGTTTTCATGATGGATTTCGTCTATCACTAAGGCGGCGCATTCCACTAGGTGTGTTGCTATGAGATGAAGCCCGCTAGTGTCGGCTGGAGTTCACAACCTTATCCGGTGAGATGTGATGTGATTGTTTTGTGACCAACATTGTTTGAAATTCTGCTGGTTTCTGAATCTGTTGGGTTTCCGACGGCCCACGCCCCCATTTCGCGTGTGAAGCCGTCTGATTATGCAAAATCCCAGCGGGAATTCGGCTCAAAACAGAAAAAAAAAAACTGGAAACCTGACGAAAGTGCGGCCGCGACCCTAGTAAATGAGCCCCATTGGTCCAAAACAGGTTGGGTTGGTTAGACCGGTGACACAAAGTGGTGTTTTTTGTCAGTTCTGCGGCCATTTCAAACACATAGAAAATGCTTTGCGAAAAACAGCAACAAAACGCCACCGCCCTTAGGCTACATTCACATAATGCCATGCACAGGCAGGGAGAGAGGAGGCCCTCTCCATAGAAATAGTAGCCTCACAGCTACGGCTCGGAACGGTGAGCTCTTGTGCACTCACCGTAAGAGGCTGGCACCATAGCCATCTATGGGGGCAATATGTACAGCCGCAAGCTTGCGCCATACAAACGTTCCCCAGACGTCGTGTGAATTCGACATCCTGATACTGCACAGGAGGAGCTGATTTGGAAAATTGTCCCGCATCTGAGCAGTGTAGAGAGCCCCTTACCCACACATATATGGCTGACATGAGACCACTGTAACGGGTACAGTGAACGCTCCGTCAATCTTCTTGATCCTGCGTCCTGTATTTGCCCTTTCTCTTTTGATATTAGCTGAGTGTATTTCTTCTCGCTAGCGGCAGTCAGTCCAGCTCTACGTCTCGTTCTTAGCTCCAGTCTCCTCTGATATTCCCTTGTCTTCTATCTATAACCGGCTCGACTGTACATATTCCTCAGTATGTGCCCATACTCCTTCTCCTGCCATGTGCTCTCACCCTCTTCACCATGCCGCTCTATCATAATCAGATGCTTAGCCCTAACAGCTGGGAAAATAAACAGTTCAAATATTAATCCACTCAATCAACCCCAGTGACAGTCCCTGCCGAGAGAAAGGAAAATGGAGGGAAAAGGAAAAGAAACGAAGTAACTTATTACCAATGTAGTACGAGAATAGGGCTGCCTATTCCAATGTTACAATGTAGTACAGAGAATATGCGCCCTATTACCAATGTTTACTACAGGAGTACAGAGAATATGGCTGCCTTATTACCAACTGTTTACTACATGTATATAGTACAGAGATATGGATCGCCTTATTACCAATGTTATACATGTAGTACAGAGAAGTACGGGCGCCTTATACCAATGTTACTGACATGTAGTACAAGAGAATATGGGATTATTAACTTATGTTTAACATCGTAGTACAGAGATATGGCTGCATATTTCCAATTTTACCATATGTTAGTGACAGAGAATATGTCTGCCTATTACCAATGTTTACTACAGAGTACAGAGAATATGGTGCTATTACCAAGTTTATACAAGTAGTACAGAAGAATATGGCTGCCTATTACCAATGTTACTACATGTAGTACAGAGAATATGGCGCCTTATTTCCATGTTACTACATGTATACAGAGAAGATGGCTGCCTTATACTATGTTTACTACATTGTAGTACAGAGAATATGGCTGCCTTATTACCAAGGTTTACCATATGTAGTACAGAGACATATGGCTGCCGTATTACCAATGTTTACTACATGTAGTACAGAGAATTGGGCTCCTTAGTACCAATGTTTACTACAAGTATGACAGAGACTATGGCTGCCTTATTACCAAGTTTACTACAGAGTACAGAGAATAGGCTGCCTTTTACCAATGTTTACTACATGTAGTACAGAGAATATGGCTGCCTTATTCCAATGTTATACATGTAGTACAGAGAATATGGCGCCTTATTACCTGTTTACACATGTAGTACAGAGAATATGGCTGCCTTTATTACCAATGTTTACTTACATGTAGTACAGAGAATAGTGATCCATACACAATGTACTACATGTAGTACAGAGAATATGGCTGCCTTATTACCAATGTTTACTACATGAGTCAGAGAATATGGCTGCCTTATTTCCAATGTTTATACATGTAGTACAAGAATATGGTCTGCCATTACCAATGTTTGACTACATATAGTACAGAGAATATGGCTGCCTTATTACCAATGTTACTACATGTGTACAGAGAATATGGCTGCCTTATTTCCAATGTTATACTAGACTGTAGTACAGAGAATATGGGCTGCCGTTACCAATGTTTACTACATGTAGTACAGAGAATATGGCTGCCTTACCAATGTTTACTACATTGTAGTACAGAGAATATGGCTGCCTTATTACCAATGTTTACTACATGTAGTCTACAGGAGATATGCGCTGACTTATTACCAAGTGTTTACTAATGTAGTACAGAGAATATTGGCTGGCTTTATTACCAATGTTTACTACATGTAGTACAGAGATATGGATGCCTTATTACCAATGCTTGCTACAATGTAGTACATTGAATATGGCTTGCCTTATTACCAATGTTGCTAAATATAGTATACAGAAAATGACTACTGTCACGGTGCTCCGGCATCCCATTACCGGGTCTCAGGACGCACCCAGCCTCTTTCCTCCAACTGGACCCTGGGATCTCCCTTGCCACTTTACACTGTATGGCTACAGCGGCCCGTGCAATGCGTGTGTGTGTCCATGCCTCCTGATTGCCTGGCGGCTGCCCATTTTGTTGGCCCATTCCGTGTCCCTGCGGATCTTTGTGCCTCGTGCCTGTGAGAAGGCTTGTTCCCTATGCCTTGTGCTTGTGGAATTCCCTTTGTGACCCGGTTCCGTCCCTGACTTGCTCCTTTACTGCTTGCCAGACCTAGCGATACATCCAGACTCTGATGCTGTGCTGCCTGTCCTGACTTTCTGCCTGTCCCCAAAATGATTATGCTCAACGATTGTACTTCGCCTTGGCCGCCACCGCGGACAAAGTCGCGCCTGTGGTACCACGCCCCAGCAAGTTCAACTGCTCTGTGGCAGGCTCTGGTGAAAACTGGGTACCACTTAGACTCCACTCCCAGGTGTTGGCTTACGTCATTTACGCGTGGTACAGAGGGTCGAACTGCCACTGATCCTGACTGTAAGATAGGCCATGGATCCCTCCAAGGTTCCGCTACCTGGCCTGGCTGATCTTACCACCAGTGGCAACAGCCCAGCAGATTGCCGTATAAGTCAGAACTCGGACAAGTCCAGCCATGTTGTAGCAATTGATGGCTATAGCTAAGCAGCAGTGTCAAGTCCGAGCCTCCTCTTACTCGGTTTGGTCTACTTCTGCGGAACCTAGGTCGTGAGACTCTCCAAGTATGATGTGGGGACCCCAAGTTGTGCAGGGGCTTTATCACCCAGTGCTCCTTGCACATTGAACTTATGCCAACACAGGATTCGTCAAAGTGGCTTTCTGGGAAGGCCCTGCGATGGGCTACTCCCTTCTAAGATGGGAAAGAACCCGTTACAGCTAATTCACCTCCTTCTTCGTGAATTTGGTCCGTCTTGAGGACCTACCCAGACATCTTTGCTGAGACTCCTGCTGAACTTGCGTCAAGGGGACTGTCTTCCGGCTTATTGAAAGAACAAAGTCAAAGTTACAAACATTTGCACATACATACAGGGATACTGTGTCGCGGCATGAGAGCACAACACGATATACAATAAATTAAGATTCACAATGGACAGCAACAGGAGTTAATCCCAACTATGGCATGAAAACACTACACTAGCATACTGCTCGGCAATGAACCTAACTAAATGGCATTGCATTTCAATGATGGCGAGACAAAGTGTAAATTGGGAAAGGGTTGGCTGGCGACTATGCAGTTCCGTACCCTAGCCTCTGAGCTGGCCTGGAATGAAGCTGCTTGCTTTTAAAAAGGGACTTTCTGAACAGATTAAAGAAGCACTGTCGACGGGACCTGCTGTCTATTGATGGTCTTATCTCTTTGCCTTCACTCAGATGACATCTGGTTAACTGAGCTCTCTGAGGAGCAGCATTAGAACAAGCGCCCGTCAGGACCCGACGTCTGCCACATTTAGCTCCAGTCTTTAAAGGCCCCCTGCCGTCTTCTCGTGTCTGCTACCAAGGAACCCATGCAGGTGGATAAAATCTGGGCTAACACTCCAAGAGCACTCTAGATGAAGACAGGGAGACCCTGCATCTATTGTGCACGCCCGAAAAACTTTTCTCCATCTTGTCCGGTTCGTCCTCAGTGTCCGGGAGGAAAAACATGCACCTAGGGTTATTGGGGAGAGAAACGTCCCTTGGTGAGACAAAGGCGTCTCCACCGTCGCCTGCTCACCAGCTGCCTGCTTACGATCTGGCTCTTCAGGAAAACTTTGTGAATGCTGCCCCGGTACGCCTTTGTGGTCCTCCTTTTCATCTGTTAGTGGGCAGATCCCTTGTACTCTGTCCAGTACCGCAAAGTTCTTTCTACTTTGCTACAAGTGCTCGATGGCAGGACTGGGGGAGTTCTTCGTTTGGGGTCCGGAGTGCCAATCTGCTATCTGTCTCTACGTCCGATGTCCAACCATACTCTCCATGGTGACCTCCAAGTCTTCTGGTGGGGCTCCTTGCTTCTTATATGGACTTTGCTGAGTCTTCTCAGAGAAGCAAGTGGAGATTCTGCCTCACACACCGTTCTTACGAAGCCTCCAGTTAAGCTGTTACCGGGCACATCTCGCAAGTCCTCTCTCTGCTGAACTCGGAACCATTGACCGCCTCCATGGCAGCCAAGTTTCCTAAATTGGACCTTCACAGGGCATATAATCTCATCTGCATCCTACGAAGAGGAAGAAATGGAAGACTGCCTTCAACATACCATGAGTTTAGAGACTTACTTTACACCGGTTGTGTGTTATTAGACAATAAACCAGTTGTTCCGACAGATCTGGAGTCCCATCAGGCCCATGTCCGACTAGTCCTCAGAACGTCTAAGGGCACAATCGCCGTATGCCAAACTCGAGAAGTGCCAGTTCCACTAGAAGAGCCCGCTCGGATAATCTCCTGACAAGGGCCTACAGATTCTGGGTTCTCCAATTACGACAATCGGCAGTTTATACCACACTTTTCCCTCCCTTGTCTCTCCATTGTAGCGTGACCAAGAAAACGTCCAATCCTAAATACTAGTTTTGTGGCCGAAGATGCTTCGCTAAGCTGAAGTGCCTTTGCCTGCTCCAGTTCTCAATGGCCCGATTAACGAGAAGCATTTCCCAGGGGAAGTTGCGCTTCCAGTAGTTGGAGGGTTTTCATCCAGAAAGGGCCCAAAGGCTTGAAGTCTCCCTGTGGTTTTCACCTGCTGCGGAGAGAAATACTCCATAGGAGACGAGAACTATGAGCCATTAAAGGGTAACCTGTCCCAGAGACCTCATTTTCACTAAAGACGGTTGCAGAAGCCCATCAACCCTGCAGTGCAAAAATGCCTTCTGCCTTTTTATAAGCATTTGCAGTACAATATAATTGTGTTTATAACTTACCTTGCAAACCCTCACAAAATTCCTGGGGTTGGTCACAGGGGTTGGGCTGGTTGGATGGATTTCAAAAAGCAAAACGTGACTTGTTGTGTACTCACTCTTAGATCTTAGCCACACCTTTTGGTTGTACAACTCCTCCCTCCTGCTACTTCACAGAGGTAAACTCTGGTGAGCCGACATCAGGACAAAAGTTCCAGCGATTGCTTCGGCGGCCCGAACAAGCGTTCCGCCTCCTAGGTGTGCATGCGGGCTTCCGGATTTAAAGGGCAGTGCGCGATGGCCCATTCTGTTCAATTCTGTGTCTCCTGCCGGATCTTTTTGGCTTGTGCCTCGAGAAAGCTTGCTCCCTATGCCTGTGGTTGTGTTGGAATTCCTGTGGACCCTCTGTCCGACTACGCTACTTTGCTGCTGCCCTGAACTCAGCTACGTGCCTCCAACTCTGACTTGTGTGCCGTCCCCAAACTATGATTGCCTCAACGACATCTGTACTGCCTTGGCCCTACCGCGGACAATGTCCGCCCTGTGGGCGAACTGGTGGTAGTACAGCCCAACAAGTCCAACCTGCTTGTGGCGGGCCCTGTGAAAACTGGGTACCACTAAAGAATCCACTCCCAGGTGAAGGCTTACGTCATATACGTGGTAGACAGAGGTCCACTGATCCTGAAAACTGTCTTTCAGATGTTACTACAGTAAGACACAGAATATGACAGCTCATTAAAAATGTTTACTACATGTAGTAATATTTATTTATTTACTAATGCTTAATATCTGTGGAAAGAATATGGCTGCCTTATGATCCGTTTATTGATATTGTCAGGAGCTTCGGGGTATTAGTGACCACTGAACCATCGCGAGCGATGACGTAAGCACGATTGTCTGGGAGCGAGGTCTAAGTGGACCCGGTTTTTAACAGAGCACGACGCAAAGGCATTGACTTGCTGGGGTGGGATACCACAGGCCAATCTAGGTTAAACACTTTGCTCGGGTGGTGGTGCGCGTGGAGATTGGTGAATCAGGCTGCCACGAGCTGAGCATGGGGGCAGAGGGTTGCACCCGGGACATGGGTCACAGGAGCACTAGTGACACATATATTAGATTAACATGGTGTTTTATTACAAATGTTACTGATGTAGTACAGAGAAACATGGCTGCCTCTATTAGACATTTATTACATGTGTACAAATAATGCGCTCCTTTGTTTACTGCGCTGCCAAATGTCTAATACATGTAGTTGTTAAGACAAATATGTTTTAACACATTTTACTATATGTTGTACAGAGAATATGGCTGCCTTATTACAATGCTCACACGCATATAGTGTAAATATATGCGCCTATTACAAATTTTTACTACATGTAGCAAATAGAATTTGGCTTACAATTAACACTATTTATTACTTGTAGTGTAGAGAGAAAATGGATGCCCCTATTACAAATGGCGTACTACAGGTAGTATAGAGCTTTAGTGCCTTATAAAAATGTTTACTGCATGTTGTACAGATTTACATGGCTATTGTAAACATCATACCTGTTAATACGGCGAAGATGACGCTAGGCTACATTTCCACGACGTATGCCGCACACAGCTACGGCTGGGGGGCGCTGATCACTGTGGGGAGAGGAGGAGGGGTGACCCCTAGCCCTGCCCATAGCGATCCATGGCGCCCGGGCCTTAAAAAATAGGGAACGCTAGGAGAGTGTCTATTTGTCCCTGACGAGCGTACAGCTGCGCATGTGTCTGCACCATATTGCCTGTGCGCCAATGCGGACTTGGGGGGCCGTTTATGGGCCTTAACGTTGATTTGGTAATTAGTTTGAAATCGGTGATACACTCGTCTGAACCACTAGATGATTCATCCTCCACAACGCTCTCAAGTTACTGGGCTGACAGGACGTAATTTATGTTAACGTGATGGAAATGCCTCTCCTGCATTCCTCTCCTACAAAGACCGATGCTGTGGGCGGCAACTAGTCACAATCACTTCTGATCACAGGATATGATATTGCATAAAGGATTATCTAACAATGCTATTGAATATACCGTAACGTCTTCTTCAAACCAGCATGTGTTGTTCTTCGTCTCCCGTTTTATTTTACTGCCAGGAAGGGCAGGTACCTGTGTGAGCATTAAGCGGTAAATGGGCTTCCAAGGGTATTGCAGCCCCGCATGTGCCGACTTACCAGGTTCTGGTCCGATCTACAATAGCAGCACCTGGGGTTCTGATAAAATGCCACTCAATCTTCTTCTGAAGCTCGGGTCCTGTCCCGAGGATCGCCATTTTTTTTTAATGGCATAAAGGTGTTTATGTGTTGTGTCGGTGGCATGATACAATGATACATAGTATGTGTATCCTCGTAGCTGTACTGTAGTAGTACAAAAGTTGAAGACGACGATGGAACAGAACAGTACACAGTAATTATAAAAGATCAGCAGTTCACAAGAATAGAACACAAGCTGACACTTAATAGGGGGAAGGACCTTGAAATGTAATAACCTTCATGTTAGATGACCCATGAAACAAACTGATGTGTCTTACAAAAACAAGATCAAAAACTTATTGTTAGTGTCTGGCTTGTTCATAGAAGCTATCTGTGTGATTACCATTTCTACCTGTTGTGGGGCACATCCCGGTGGGGAGGTATCACCAAGAGCTCTAACAGATTGGGCACTCTGTTGCCAGTATTATAGTAACAGGAATGCAAAAATATAGGAGTTACATTAATAATGGTGATGAAATTCATTAAAGGGGTCGTCCATTATGGACTATCCTTAGATTAGAATGGTCTTTAAAGGAAATTCGCTCTTGACTATGACTACTGGTATGAATCCTGAACAAGGACCCCCCCCTTATTTTTTTCGAATTTCTAATAGGAATATGAAAATAGTTTTGTTGAAAACTGGACCACCCCTTTAAGACAACCTGTCATGGAGACTGATTTTTACAATGGGAAAAGTCTCCTCTCATGTTCCACATCCTTTGAGCCTTCAACTCTGGAGAAGACCAATGATCTAGCATCAGATGTTTATTAAAGTTACTTACCAGATCTTTAAGTCTTTAGAAAAAGGAATATAATTCTTTCCTACATAACTTTCATTTAAAAACTCTCTGTGCCTCACGAGTTCGGAAGAAAGTGTAGCCCTTAAATTCCAATTCCTATATCTAAAATTCTCCAAAACCACCTGCCACAGGCTTTGTCAGGTAATGCTAGTTGGTTGTTGAGTCAGACCCTCACGAGGCTTCAGAATGGGTCCTACAAATATCATGGGTCCCGCTATTTGTTTTCGAATTATAACTTGCTCTACGCAGAAGAGAATATTGGCTGCTCCCCTCTATATCCTATCTTCTTTTCCATCATCTTTCCAGCTCTCTGAATGACATTTCTCCAGGTCCATCTGGCTTGCCCTAATAATCATTGTAAAAAAAAAGTGTGTGTTGTTTGTTCTTCGCAACTCTTGAAAAATCATCTGGTCTCAAAGTTGAGGCTGACTGTATTCCGAGCAGTGTACTGACAACCAACCAAGACACTACCTGGTTCAGAGAAACATTTTCCTTTCCCAGGATCCTGGGTTAGTGCTCCACAAGTGTCATGCCCCACATAGGCAATTATTGGTTCCCTCACCTCCAGGGGTCTCCTTACAGGGAATATTCCCTTGGTAACTTTTTTGGACACCCTCCCTGTCTCCAGGTTATGTAAGAGGAAGTTCATCTTGTAGTACCTATGGTTGCGGAGAGAATATCAGTTCTCTGTTTTTGCCTGCCCGAGTTCTCCTCTCTGGTCTTGTAGACTTCGTTCATGATTTAGTCTGGTTATTATGCGTGGACGGAAACTAGACCGGGGCTTTGGCTGCTCGGAGAGCAACGTTTCATTAACATTCATAACATGGTGTGTGTATTTTTCTTGCGTGTTCTTTCCTTGGAAAGGCCACATTTACATTCATTTATGCGCCTTTAGACTTGATTCTTTTTCTTCCGTGGTGTTATTTTGTCTTGTAGACGGTCCTTGAGTTAGTAGTTTATGGCCCTCATTAAGATGGCGTTGGCAGAATAGAGGCACCATACTTTACGCAGTGACAACGTCTTAAAAGCTCCAACTTTCTGGGTAATAAAACACTACATGTACTAGGAACCATATTGAAAGCGAATTACTGACATTCCTTTGCGGTTTTTCAACCTGTTGATGTTGGAGATTCTGGTCAGTTTCTGGAGAGTTCGGTCAGTCTGGGGTATGGTTTTAGTTTTGGCAGACTGGGGTTCTTCTGGTTGGCGGATCGGAGTCTGGCATCTGGAGGTTATCTTCTGGTCAGTCTGGGAAGGTTTCTGGTGCAGTCTGGTGGTTTCTGGTCAGTCTGGTGGTTTTCGGTCGTCTGGAGGTTGTCTCGGTCAGATCTGGAGGTTTCTGGTCAGTCTGGTGCCGTTTGGTCAGTCTGGTGGTTTATGTAAGGCTGGAGGGTTCATGGTCAGGCGGAGGTTTCTGGTCAGTCTGGTGGTTCTGGTCAGTCTGGTTGGTTTATGGTAAGTCCTGGGTGGTTTATGGTCAGGCTGAGGTTTATGGTTCAGTATGGTGGTGTCTGGTCAGCTGGAGGTTCCGGTTCATTCCTGGAGGTTTGGTCATTCTGGTGGGTTCGGTAAGGCTGGAGGTTTCTGGCAGTCTGAGTTTGGTTCTGGTCTAGTCTGGAGGTTTCCGGTCATTCGGAGGTTCGGGTCATTTGGTGGTTTACGGTCAGGCTGGAGGTTTTGGTCAGTCTGGAAGGTTTCTGGTCGAGTATGGTTGGTTTATGGTCAGTCTGGTGGTTTCTGGTCAGTCGGTGGTTTTGGTAGGGGAAGGTTCCTGGGTCAGGCATGGTGGTTTTCTGGTAAGTCTGGTGGTTTGGTCAGTCTGGTGGTTTCTGGCAGGCTGGAAGGTTTCGGTCAGTATGGTGGTTTGTAGTCTGGAGGTTTTCCGGTCATTATGGAGGTTTTCCGGTCATTTGGTGGGTTTCCGGGGTCAGTCTGGAGGTTCTGGTCAGTATGGTGGTCTGGTCAGGATGGAGGTTTTCTGGCTCAGTCCTGGACGGGTGGGCTTTCTGGTCAGTCTGGTGGTTTCTGTTAAGTCTGAAGGTTTGGTCATGTCTGGAGTTTCTGGCAGTCTGGTGGTTTCTGCGTCAGTCTGAAGGTTTCTGGTCAGTCTGGGAGGGTTGCTGAGTCAGTATGGAGGTTTCAGGCAGTCTGGTGGTTTATGGTCAGGGAGATTCTGGTCATTCTGGAGGTTTCTGGTCAGTCTGGAGGTTTATGGTCAGTCTGGTGGTTAGGGTCAAGTCTGGGAGATTTAGGTCAGTCTGGTGGTTTCTGGTCAGTCTGGAGGTTCTGGTCATTGGAGGTTTCTGGTCAGTCTGGAGGTTCTGGTCAGCTGGAGGTTTGGTAGGTATGGTGGTGTCTGGTCAGTCTGGTGGTTTTGGTAGCCTGGAGTTTATGGTCAGCCTGGAGGTTTATGTTTCTGGTCAGCCTGGAAGGTTTTCGGGTCAGTCGGGAGGTTTCTGGTCATTCTGGTGGTTGCTGGTCAGCTTGATGGTTCTGGTCAGTCTGGAGGTTTCGGTACAGTCTGGAGGTTCTGGTCAGGTCTGGGGTTTTCTGGTCAGTCTGGGTTTCTGGCAGGTGTGTGGTTTCTTGGTCATTCTGGACTGGTTTCTGGCTCAGATGGAGGTTCTGGTCAGACTGGAGTTTTGGTCAGGCTGGAGGTTTCTGGTCAGTATGGAGGTTATGGTCAGTCTGGAGGTTATGGTCAGTTCTGGTGGTTTCTGGTCATATGGAGGTTTCTTGGTTCGTCTGGAGGTTTCTGGTCAGTCTTCCCTTGTCTGGACCCTCTTAAATTCCAAGTCCAAGTTTTGTCCAACACTCAAAATTTTAAGTGGGATACGGCTCAACCTATAATGTGTATGATGGACCATGAGAGGATGGAAAAGTGTTGATTTTTACCTGCCATGGTTAGGCAACGTCCTAAACCCTGGAGGAAGGTATGGTGACAATTCTATGGTCTTCACAGAATTGAGAATGAGTATGTGCGATTCGTGTAACTCATGCACACAAATTTAATTTTTATACCTACTTTTAAGATTTCTTGTCAGACCAACCCCTTTAGTTTAGTGCCTTGTGTGATTTACAGTGTGACATCCTATTGAGGGTGAATGTCTGGAAACTCGGTCACATTTCCATGACCATTCCTGCTGTCGGCAATCAGACAGGTCATCTTCTGGGTTTAGTATGGGCCTTCAAGTTCTGACTCCAGTGTCAGGCTAGCGTAAATGATGAACAGGAGGATTTATTATTTGAATAAAGTCCAATATTCCTGGCTCTTGTATGCTAGGAACTGACCACCCACAATTATTACTCATGTATCAAGACTGGGACAGGAAGGGCAGATGATGATTCCACGTGTAGACCCATATAAACTCCATATTTTTTTATAATATATTAATGGACTGCGGATTTTTGTAATCCAGGTTATAATCACAATGTTATTCGGCCAGGTTAGTAAATTGCGGTATAGAGTGATGAGCCCTCTAGTATTAGCCAGGTCTGGGAAGACACCCACACAAACTCTCAAGAAGAGGACTAGCATGCGCATGCCTTACAACTCAATTGGGAACATACAGGGGATGATAGAATTGAAATTGAGAGAACAGAATTACAAAATACCCCATATTCTTGAGACATTGACTGAAAATGATTTTAAGATGCTTGCTGAACCTGCCACCACTAGAGGAGCTTGCTGAAATACTTATTATTAGGCAATGTTTAGATAGTAGGAAGCAAACTCTGGGTGGCAGGTCTGGATAAGAATTAAATTCACGGTGTTATTATCCTTGTCTGGACATTACTGTATTCTCCTGTACTGTGGACATTCACCTGCCTCGTGTATTATCCCTGTACTGTGATGGCCGTGTATGTGTGTCGCTTCACACGGGGACCAGCGTGTTTACACCTACAGACACGTAATGATGGGATATCTATATACACTGATAATATACACGGTGTATAATGATGTGATATCTCTATATACACTGATAATATACACGGTGTATAATAATGTGATATCTCTATATACACTGATAATATACACGGTGTATAATGATGGTATATCTCATATACACTGAAATTAGCACGGGTATAATGATGTGAGTTTACTCTATATACAGCTGATAATTAAACAGTGTATAATGATGGATATATTGCTATTACTGAATATACACTGTGTATAATGGATTGATATTCTATATACACTGAATAATATACAACGGTGACTAATGTCATGATATATCTCAATAATACACGATAATACTACACAGGTAAATGATGCGTAGTCGTCATGATACGATATATAACGGTTGTTAATGATGGGATAGCTTATATACACGCGAATATATACACGGTGTAATAATGAGGTGATATCTCTATATACACTGTATCCGATACACGGGGTATAATGCGTTATATCTCTATATACATGATAATATACAGGTTGTATAATGATCGTAGCTATCATCTGATAAGATACACGTGTATAGATATACTAATATCTGATATACCGGGTATAATGATGGAGATATCTCTATATACCGGATATACACGTGTATGATCGAGTACGACGGATTTACGGTGATATGATGTGATATCTCTATATACACTGATCATATACACAGTGTTATATGATGATCTCCTATACACTGATAATATACCGGTGTATAATGATGTGATATCTCTATATACACTGATAATATACACGGTGTATAATGATGGGATATCTCTATATACACTGATAATATACACAGTGTATAATGATGTGATATCTCTATATACACTGATAATATACACGGTATATAATGATGTGATATCTATATACACTGATAATATACACAGTGTATAATGATGGGATATCTCTATATACACTGATAATATACACGGTGTATAATGATGTGATATCTCTATATACACTGATAATATACACGGGGTATAATGATGTGATATCTCTATATACACTGATAATATACACGGTGTATAATGATGTGATATCTCTATATACACTGATAATATACACGGTATATAATGATGTGATATCTCTATATACCCTGATAATATACACGGTGTATAATGATGTGATATCTCTATATACAATGATAATATACACTGTGTATAATGATGAGGTATCTATATACGCTTATAATATGCACAGTGTATACATTTTGATTCCATAGGTTGAGCCTCCATGACTCTGGGTCTTCACACTGCACAGATACTGCAACACCGCACCATGTGAGCAAGTCTTAAATGCTCACCAATCCCTATAGACTCAGAGACTGATTGAGAAAAGGTATATGACACCTTTATGCAGTCTCCAGTGATTTAAGAACATATGTGCTGAATAGGGGCAGAGCTGGTACCAGGTGAGGGGATAGAGTATAAAACTTAGTAGTAGGTCATACGTCAGCTGCGGGTGGTTGAAGTGGGTTCACGGGCTTAGCCTTCACCATAGCTGGTAAGGGTGCGTCCAGACGTTCAGTTTTTCAGATGCAGTTTTTGATGTCCAAACCAGGAGTGAAGTGAAAAAGGAGGAGGAACAGCTTCTCTCAATGATATGTTGTCACCCATTGTGATCCACTCCTGCTTTTGGCTTCAAAAACTGCACCTGAAAAATTGAATGTGTGGACGCACCCGAAGTGTTTGCTGCATATTGCAGCAAACACTTATCGGTAAGACCCGAGATCGGTGCTACACCTGTAGTATGGCAGTATATTGTAGGATCAATCAGACAACCTAGATTTAAAGTACCCTAATTAATTAAAAAACCCTAAACATTTAAATCACCCCCCCTTTCCTTAAAACTGATATAAATAAACAGTTAAACAGAAACATTCCCAGCGTTTAACCCTGTAACAGAAAACAGCGCCCAAAGTTAAAAAAAAAACAATATACAACAAGAAAAGCGATGCAACAAATATGGCAAAAAAAAAACAATATACAACAAGAAAAGCGATGCAACAAATATGGCAAAAAATAAGCTTTATTAAATCAAATACAATGAATACCACATACTAAGAGATACAAAAAGTCTAAAATCACTTAAAAAGGTGACACGGTTGTCAGACTGAGAAGCGTCCCAGAGTGTGAACTGACCAGAACTTGTTGTTGCCCGGAGGTGCACGTGCCAATATGCAGTAGATACAAATGTCAAGATAAGAATGGAAAGGCGGCACTCACCGGTATATACAACGTAAAAGTCTTTATTCGGACGGACACAGGACAGGAGTGATGCCTCAAAAACTGCTAAAAAAATATTAGCAAAGGTACACGCCACGGGGGAAGTAAAAAACGGCATGCTTACTACTTCAGCATTCAGGAAGTCCAGGAAGTAAAAAACGGCATGCTTACTACTTCAGCATTCAGGAAGTCCACGGCAACTAATTCTCTTCTCCATTTCAGAAGCTTTCACCCCCACCACACGAAAGAAAGTTTACCATATAGTCAGTTTTTACGACTGCGAAGGATAAACAGCGAAGTGGGAGGTTTTGAAAGCCAGGCTGCTGAGTTGAAGCAGAGACTAGTAAACCGTGGCTATCCAGTTCCACTTATAGAACAAGCCATTAGTAAAGCAAAAGAAACTCCGATCAATACTATCAGTAGTGATTACAAGACTCTGCGCAGGGAAAAAAGCAGTAACGATGAACGCATAGCCTTTGCATTCGAGTTTAGTCCACATGAGCAGGCTATTCGGACTGCCATACATAGAAATTGGAGAATTCTAGAAGCAGATGAACAACTTCTTAAAGTTACAAAACAGAAACCACTAGTCACTTTCAGACGTAGTCCCTCGATAAGAACTGAATTGGTGTCCAGCCACCTACCCGTTTCCACCAATACCTGGCTAGAAAAACATATTCCGATTGGGAATTTCAAATGTGGTACGTGTAATTTTTGTCGCTTTAATTTACAAGTTGACCACATAAAATTGGCAGGTTTTCACCATAGAGTTCAGTCCTTTATTAATTGTAGGTCGACCTTCGTAGTGTATGCAATATTATGTCCATGTCAATTTTTCTATATTGGTAAGACCATTAGAAATCTATTTGTGAGGTTCCGTGAGCACCGTAACTCCATAGGCACGGGGAAAGGCTGTCCCCGATTAATTAATCATGTAAAAGAAGAACATGGAGGGAACCCCAACGTTTTGAGATTCATGGGATTGGAAAAAATAGATATAGATCCCCGGGGAGGTGACCGCCAAAAACACTTACTCCAACGAGAAGGGAGACTGATTTTGAGATACAATGCACTGGGCCCAATGGGATTAAATGACAGGAATGACATGAGCGTCTTTTTATAAGGTATCCCTACTGTACAAATGCGGTTGACGAACTGCATTATTAATGACCCTGTATTTTCAGCCATATCTACACCTTGCCACATATATACACACTCTCTTGTTGGCCTGGCCGATATTCTTTCTTTCTATCTGTCCCTTTTTTCCACATTATTTTTATTCCATGACCTCTCGTCTCTCGTCTGCTTTTTCTGTTTCCCTTTTCCCTCTTCTTCTATTCCTATGTTTTTTGTTTGCCTCTTTCGGCCTCCCGACTAACATACCTTACCACTTATTCCCGATGTAGGAAATACTGCAGTACTTTGGTATGGACATACCTTTGCTTTGTTTTGCTTCTAACCCATGTCTTATTGTATTAACCCATGAAGTGTCTGCTTAAGTTGTTTGCCTGCCTTGTAGTATACCAGATATTTGATTTTAATGTAAACTGTACGGCGTCTGTGTTGGTGCGCATCATTGTCTACGTGCGCCCAAGACACGCGTCATGTGTTTTTCTTAATTGCATTGTTTCATGTTGCCTAGCCAACGCGAGTCGAGGGCGGGTATTTCACCCGCACTCAGAGATCTCGCGAGGTCTGAGGCTTGAGAAAGCGCTGTACGCGCGAAACGGCCCGTCGCCTAGCTGTGGCGTGCATCACTCCTGTCCTGTGTCCGTCCGAATAAAGACTTTTACGTTGTGTTATACCGGTGAGTGCCGCCTTTCCATTCTTATTGACATGTATTCTACTGCATATTGGCACGGGCACCTCCGGGCAACAACATCTGGTCAGTTCACACTCTGGGACGCTTCTCAGTCTGACAACCGTGTGGAGAAGGTGGTGCCGGGTGCCGTGGCCCTATCCCCTTCATATGGTTTGGCTTCGTATCTTCGGGTCGGCTTATAGACGAGTGAATACAGTATTAAAAAAATGCGGGGGGGGGGGGAGACACTGGTGGCCCATCAGGCCCCGTCTTAATATCCGAAAGCAGAAATTTCTTGTGGACCTACAAGGTACATTTTTGCCCTCGAAAGAAGATCAGCGCAATAATCGGTAACAAAAAAATTCGACACCGAGAGGAACAGATCGCACGATTCACAACGTTTCCTCGTCCGGCGCGGAAACTGGCAATCGCCCTATATGGGACAATTCCAAGACTCCGCTGATGTCTCCCGCGGGACGTGACGTAGAGATGCGCCTCTCCGATGAGTCGGGTAGGGACGGGTTAGAGCTTGTCATTATAGACAAGTGTTCGGGGATGCTCTCACACGTTGTGCCAAGTAACAGCCCCGCAGGCGGAGAATAATACTGGTTTGGTATTCCGTGATTTTCATGGTTAATTGCCTATTCATTACTGATAAGCAGAGGAACTTGAGGGGGGTGAGGGGGGGGGCGTCGGAACATTGACAATGAGGTCACTGTACTCAAATGGCCTCCACAGACCCAGATCTCATCCAATAGAGCATCTTTGGGATGTGGGTGGAACGGGAGATTCGCATCATGGATGGCAGCCGACAAATCTGCCGCAACTGGTGATGCCATCATGTCAATATGGACCAAAATCTCTGAAGAGCTTCCAGCACCTGTTTGTATCTAAGCCCGAAGATTGAGGCAGCAGTTCGAAGGCAAAAGGGGGCCAAACCGTTACTAGCATGGCGTACTAATAAAGTGGCCGGTGAGTGTATACACGGTGTATAATGATGAGATATGCTTATACAGATATTACAGGTGTATAATTGATTCCATAGGTTGAGCCTCCATGACTTGGGTCTTCACACCGCGCAGATACTGCAACACCCGCACCATGGTGAGCAAGTCTTAAATGCTCACCAATCCCTTATAGACTCAAGAACTGATTGAGAAAAGGTATATGACACCTTTATGCAGTCTCCAGTGATTAGAACACTATGTGCTGAATGGGGGCAGAGACTGGTACCAGGTGAGGGGATAGAGTATAACTTAGTAGTACTGCATCGATCAGTCTGCTGGGGTTGAAGTGGGTTCGGGCCTTAGCCTTCACCATAGCCTGTAGGGTGCGTCCAGACGTTCAATTTTTCAGATGCAGTTTTTTGATGTCCAAAACAGGAGTGAAGTGAAAAAGGAGGAGGAACAGCTTCTCTCACATGATATTTGTCACCCATGTGTGATCCACTCCTGCTCTTGGCTTCAAAACTGCACCATGAAAGTGTGGACGCACCGGAGTGTTTGCTGCATAGTTGCAGCAAAACTTATCGGTAAGACCCGAGATGCCTGGTTGCTACCCTGTAGTATGGCAGTATATTGTGGGACAATCAGACAACCTAGATTTAAAGTACCCCTATTAATTATAAAACCCTACACATTTAAATCACCCCCTTTCCTTAAAACTGATTTAAATAAACAGTTAAACAGAAAACATTCCCGCGTTTAACCCTTGGAACAGAAAACACGCGCCCACAAGTTAAAAAAAAACAATATACAACAGAAAGAAAGCGATTGCAACAAATATGGCAAAAAATAGCTTATTAATCAAATACAATGAATACCACATACTAAGAGATACAAAAAGTCTAAAATCACTTAAAAAGGTGTTACCATGAGCACAACTGTCCCCAGAAAGGGTCAGGGAACAAAGTCTGAGACCCAGGGGTAAGCCACAGGCGGACAAACACCCTCCCTAAGTGAACCCCCAGTTCTGCATAAATCAACAACAAGATTTGTAGACAGATGCTGGTACTGAAGTTGTGTAACCTCAAGCAAATAAGTGTATATAAGGAATAAAAGGACCTAAGTAGGTGCAAGGCAAAGCAGACGGGGGAAGAGGGTGAGCCGGCTGTGGGAAAGGACCCCACGCGTTACGTCACGTCCTCGTGACTTCCTCATAAAAAAACGCCACATTTTTGCCATTTTGAAAAATATAAATAATTCAATATAAAAGGAGGGCCTACAGTTCCTTTGATAGTATTACTGAAAAGTTCATCAAAGTGCAAAAAAGACCACCACCCACAGTTCCACCACCGAAGTATGAAGTTATTAGTGCCAGAAGTGGCAAAATAAGAATTTTTCTTTTGTGTTCAGGAGTTTTATTTTTGTAAATGTATGCAAAACATGATAAAGCTATAAAATTTGGATTTCGTGATTCGCACCTCCCAAAAAATGGTGCACATTGTGGTGCGAAAGTGGAAAGCCGTAAATCCACGGCCCACAAGAAAATGGCACCAAATGATTTCACTGCATTTGGATTGTTTTCCGCTTCCCGTAACACGGCCATGGAATATTAAAGGTTATTCACAGAAAAAATGCTGGTGACATAGACTGTATGTAAGAAGAATTAAAATGATACTGGCCCTATAATCAGGTCCGTTAATTTCTCCGCATGGAGCAAACACGGACAGAAGATGCCGCTGGTCACATGTCCACATCACATGTTCTGCACACCTGCTCGGACCACTAAGTTGGCGTTGGTGTAGTGGGTTTGGTTGCGAGTGCATCCAGTATGGCCGGTGTTTTGGTGTGATGGCAGTTACACATCATTACTATGGTAACAGAGCAAAAACAACCTGTTAGGTTGCATCCATGGGAGCAGAGCATGAGAGGGAGGGAGAGAGTTTGAGAACGTAAGGGTCATGGGACTTGTAGTTTCCAGGCAGAGACCATCTTGGTGATAACTTTAGAGAGGCATCATAAAAATTTTGTGAATCATAAAATCAAACTATAATAAAATATTTATTGCATTAGGGTGTTTTTGTATAGACGTTCATATTCCCGGAATACCCTTAATACCGTCACTATGAAGTGCAATTTGTTATGCAGAGACAAACAGCTGTCACAGATCGCTCTTCCATGGAAAAATAAAGAATTTATAGATTTTTATGTGAGTGGAGGAGAGTGAAAAATGGAAATGCAAAAACAAAAGGGGCTGTCGTTAATGGGTTAAAACAGAAACTGGCCAAGAACGGAAGCCAAACCCCAATGGGAACTGTTGACAAAGTTGAATTCATTTTATTAAGTAAATAAAAAAGTCAAAAAGTATCAATAAAAATTGTACAATAAATACGGTAAGTAAGTTTTTACCCAAAAAAGTCAGGTCAACCCGCAAAAATCAAGCCCTATGATAACTGAAAAATGAATTAAAAGTTACGGTTTGAAAGTTGAGGGTTGATAAACTCAGGTGCATTCACACAGGTGGAATTCACTCTGCTTGCATACAGCAATGAGAGGAGAAAAATGTTCACGTGTAGCAAAAGTATGTAAACATTTAAAAACGCACGCGTTGCGGCATCCAAAACGCCCATGTGAATGCACCCAAAATTGTTTGGACTTATTGGGGATCATTTACTTACCCGGTCCTGCACGACCAGCGGCACGTTTTCAGGTTGGGATCTTCCGCGATTCACTAAGGTCGTAGCGCCCCAGTCCACTAGGTGTTGCTTGAGACTGAAGCCGCCAAGGTGCGGCTGGAGTTCACCAACCTTATTCCGGTGATTGTGAGTGATTGATTTTGTGACCAATCATTTTGAAATCTGCGGTTTTTCTGAATCTGTTGGTTTTTTCCGACGGCCACGCCCCCATTTCGCGTGAAGCCGTCTCGATTATGTCAAATCCCAGGGAATTCGGTCAAAACAAAGAAAAAAAACGCGGAAACCTGACGAAAGTGCGGCCGCGACCTTAGTAAATGAGCCCATTGGTCCAAACCGGTTGGTTGGTTAGACCGTGACACAAGTGGTGTTTTTGTCACGTTGGCTGCCATTTCAAAACACATAGAAAAGCTTGCGAAAAAACGCAACAAAACGCACCGCCCTTAGGCTACATTCACACTAATGCCATGCACCTAGGCAGGAGACGGGAGCAGGAGGCCCATCTCCATAGAAATAGTAGCCTCACAGCACGGCTCGGAACGGTGAGCTCTGTTGCACTCCACCGTACGAGCCTGTGCACCATAGCCATCTATGGGGGACATATGTACAGCCGCAAGCCTGCGGCCAAAAAGTTCCCCGACAGTAGTGTGAATTCGACATCCTGATACTGTCACGGCGGCGAGGCTGATTTGGAAACTTGCCCCGCATCTGAGCGTGTAGAGAGCCCCTTACCCCACACATATATGGCTGACTGTGACGTCTGTAACGTGTACAGTGAACGCTCCGTCACATCTCTCTTGATCCCTCTGCGCTCTGTATTTGCCTTTCTCTATTTGTTGATCTAGCTGAGTGTATTTTTCTCGCTCGCGGCAGTCCGTCTCTACGTCTCGCTTCTTAGCTCCAGTCTCCCCTGGTATCTTCTCCCTTTGTTCTCTATATCTATAACCGCGAGCTCGCTGTACTGATATTCCCAGTATCGTGACCCATTCCTCCTTTCCTGCCATGTGCCTCTCACCACCTTCACCATTCCGCTCTATCATTAATCACATAGCTTAGCCTACAGTGGGAAAAAATAACGTATTCCAATATATTAATCCACTCAATCAACACCATGACCAGTGCCCCGCCGAGTAGGAAATGGAGGGAAAGGAAAGAAAAAAGTCATTTTTACCAAGGTTTAGTAACAGAGAATATGGCTGCCTTATTCCAAGTTTTACCATATGTAATACAGAGATATATGGTGCCTTATTACCAAGTTTACTACATGTGACGTACAGCGAATATGCGAATTGGCCTGTATTACCAATAGGTTTACTACATGTAGTACAGAGAAATGGCTTGGCTCGTTATTACCAATGTTTACTACATGTAGTACAGAGAATTATGGTAGCCTTATTACCAATTTTACTACATGTAGTAGCAGAGATATGTGCTGCACTTATTCTCAATGTTTACTACATGTAGTAAGAGATATGGTGCCTTATTCCATGTTTATACATGTAGTACCAGAGAATATGGAGCTGCCTATTACCAAGTTATACTGTGTACAGAGACATGGTGCCTTACCATGTTTAATACAGTAGTACAGAGAATATGGCTGCCTATTTCCAATGTTACTACATGTAGTACAGAAATATGGCTGCCTTACTTCCAATGTTACTACATGTAGTACCGAGAATATGGCTGCGTTATTACCAAATGTTATACAAAGTAGTACAAGAATATGGGTGCCTTATTACCAATGTTACTACAAGTAGTACAGAGAATATGCTGCCTTATTACCAATGTTTACATGTAGTACGAGAATATGGCGCCGTATTACAACGTTTACTACATGATACAGAGAATATGGCTACACTCTATTACCATGTTTTACTACACGTATGTACAGAGAAATGGTGCTTATTTCCAAATGTTTACTACATGTAGTACAGAGATATGGCTGCATACCAATGTTTACCTACATGAGTACAAGAGATATGGCGCTTATTCCAATCGTTTACTACAGTAGTACAGAGAAATATGGCTGCCTTATTTCCAATGTTTACTACATGAGTAGAGAAGATATTGCTGCCTTATTACCAGAGTTTACTCACTGTAGTACAGAGAAATGGCTGCCTTATTACAATGTTACTACATGTAGTACAGAGATATGGGCCGTTATTACCAATGTTTACTACCAATGTAGTACAGAGAATATGCTGCCTATTTCCAATGTTTACTACATGTAGTACAGAGAATATGGCTGCCTTATTACCAAAGTTTACTACATGAGTGTACAGAGAATATGGCTGCCTTATTACCAATGTTTACTACAGTAGTAAGAGATATGGCTGCCTCATTTCCAATGTTTCACGTAGTACAGAGAATATGGCTGCTTATTACCAATGTTTACTACAGTGTACAGATAGTATGGCTGCGTATTACCAATGTTAGTACATGTAGTAGAGAGATTGGTGCCTTATTTCCAATTTTACCATATGTAATACAGGATATGCTGCTTATTACCAATGTTTACTACATGTAGTACAGAGAATATGGCTGCCTTATACTTATGTTTACTCTACACGTAGTACAGAGAATATGGCTGCCTTATTACCCAATGTTTACTACAGTAGTAAGAGAATATGGTGCCTTATTACCAATGTTACTACAGTGTAGTACAGAGAATGTGTTGCCTTATTACCAATGTTTACTACATGTAGGACAGAGTAAGGTCTGCCTTATTACCAATGTTTTACTACATGTAGTACAAGAGACATATGGTTGCTCTTATACCAAGGTTTACAACCATGTAGTACAGGGAATATGGTGCCGTGATTACAATCTTATACAGTATGTAGTACAGAGAATATGGCTGCCTTATTTCAATGGTTATACATGAGTAGTACAGAGAATATGGCTGCCTTATTCCAATGTGTTATACATGAGTACAGAGGAGATGTGCTGCCTTATTACCAATGTTTACTACATGTGTACAGAGAATATGGCGCCTATTACCAATGTTTACTACAAGTAGTACAGAGAATATGGCTGCCTTATTACCAAGTTTACTACATGTAGTACAGGAGATATGGCGCATTACCAATGTTTACTACTGTAGTACAGAGATATGGCTCCTTATTACTAGTTTACTACAGATAGTAACGAGAAATATGGCTGCTTATTCCAGGTTACTACAGTAGTAGTACAGAGAATATGGCTGCCTTATTACCAATGTTTAACTACATGTAGTACAGAGAATATGCTGCCTTATTTCCAATTGTTTACTACAGTGTACAGAGAATGGTGGCTATTTCCAATGTTACTACATGTAGTACAAGGAATATGTCTGCTCATTATTACCAAGTTTACTACATGTATGTACAGAGAATATGGCTGGCCTTATTACCAATTGTACTACATGTAGTACAGAGAATATGGCTGCTCTTCCAAGTTTACTACATGTAGTACAGAATATGGCTCCTTATTTCCAATGTTTACTACATGTAGTACAGGAGAATATGGCTGCTTTTACCAATGTTTACTACATAGTATAAAGAGAATGCTGGCTCGCTTAATTCCAATGTTTACTACACGTAGTTACTACAGAATATGGCTGCCCTATTACCAATGTTTACTACATGTAGTACAGAAGAATATGGCTGCCTTATTAACCATGTTATACATGTAGTACAGAGAATATGGGCCTGCCGTATTTACCAATGTTTACTACTCAATACTGTAAGTGAACAGGAAAATGGGCTGCCTATTAACCACTAGTTTTTACTACACTGTAGTACAGAGAATATGGCTGCCTATTTCGAAATGTTTACACATGTAGTACAAGAATATGGCTCCTCCTTATCCAATTGTTACTCACATGTAAGTACAGAAAATGAGCTGCCTTTTCCAATGTTTACACATGTAGTACAGGAATATGGCTGCCTATTTCCAATGTTTATACATGTAGTACAGAGATACTGGCCCTCTATTACCAATGTTTACTCACATGTAGTACAGAGAATATGGATTTGCCTGATACCAATATGTTTACTACATGTAGTACAGAGAATATGGCTGCCTTATCACCAATGTTTACTACATGTAGTACAGAGAATATGGCTGCCTTATTACCAATGTTTACTACATGTAGTACAGAGAATATGGCTGCCTTATTTCCAATGTTTACTACATGTAGTACAGAGAATATGTCTGCCGTATTACCAATGTTTACTACATATAGTACAGAGAATATGGCTGCCTTATTACCAATGTTTACTACATGTGGTACAGAGAATATGGCTGCCTTATTTCCAATGTTTACTACATGTAGTACAGAGAATATGGCTGCCGTATTACCAATGTTTACTACATGTAGTACAGAGAATATGGCTGCCTTATTACCAATGTTTACTACATGTAGTACAGAGAATATGGCTGCCTTATTACCAGTGTTTACTACATGTAGTACAGAGAATATGGCTGCCTTATTACCAATGTTTACTACATGTAGTACAGAGATATGGATGCCTTATTACCAATGCTTGCTACATGTAGTACATTGAATATGGCTGCCTTATTACCAATGTTTGCTACATATAGTATACAGAAAATGACTGTTGTCACGGGTGCTCCTGCATCCCATGTCCCGGGTCTCAGACGCACCCATGCCTCTCTTTCCTCCACTGGACCCCTGTGGCTATCTCCCCTTGCCACGTTACACTGATGGCTACAGCGGCCCGGTGTGTGTGTCCATGCCTCCTGATTGGCGCTGGCCGGCTGCCCATTTTGTTGGCCCATTCCTGTGTCCCCTGCCGGATCTTTGTGCCTCGTGCCTCTGAGAAGGCTTGTTCCCTATGCCTTGTGCTTGTGAATTCCCTTTGTGACCCGGTTCCGTCCCTGACTTTGCTCCTTTACTGCTTGCCATGACCTAGCGCTACATCCCCGACTCTGATCCTGTGCTGCCTGTCCTGACTTTCTGCCTGTCCCCAAAAATGATTATGCTCAACGATTGTACTTCGCCTTGGCCGCCACCGCGGACAAAGTCGCGCCTGTGGTACCACGCCCCAGCAAGTTCAACCTGCTCTGTGGCAGGCTCTGGTGAAAACTGGGTACCACTTAGACTCCACTCCCAGGTGTCGGCTTACGTCATTTTACGCGGTGGTACAGAGGGTCGACTGCCACTGATCCTGACTGTAAGATACGGCCATGGATCCCTCCAAGGTTCCGCTACCTGGCCTGGCTGATCTTACCACCATCGTGGCCCAGCAGTCCCAGCAGATTGCCGTATAAGCTCAGCAACTCGGACAAGTCCACGCCATGTTGTAGCAATTGATGGCTACTCAGCAGCAGTGTCAAGTTCCAGCAGCTCCTCCTGCTACTCCGGTTGGTCTACCTTCTGCTGAACCTAGGCTGAGACTCTCCAAGTATGATGGGGACCCCAAGTTGTGCAGGGGCTTTATCACCCAGTGCTCCTTGCACATTGAACTTATGCCAACACAGGATGGTCTAAAGTGGCTTTCTGGGAAGGCCCTGGCATGGGCTACTCCCTTCTAAGATGGGAAAGACCCGGTTACAGCTAATATCACCTCCTTCTTCGCTGAATTCTGGTCCGTCTTTGAGGAACCTACCCAGACATCTTCTGCTGAGACCTCCCTGCTGAACTTGCGTCAAGGGGACTTGTCTTCCGGCTTTATTGAAAGAACATAAGTCAAAGTTACAAACATTTGCACATACATACAGCGTATACTGTGTCGCGGCATAGAGCGCAACACGATATACAATAAATTAAGATTCACAATGAGCATTGACAGCACACAGGAGTATAATCCTCAACTATGGCATGAAAACACTACACTAGCATACTGCTCGGTCAATGAACCTAACTAAATGCGCATTGCATTTCAATGATGGCGACGACAAAGTGTAAATTTGGGAAAGGGTGTCTGCTGGCGACTATGCAGTTCAGTTCCGTACCCTAGCCTCTGAGCTGACCTGGAATGAAGCTGCCTTGCTTTTTAAAAAGGGACTTTCTGAACAGATTAAAGACGCACTGTCTGCACGTGACCTGCTGTCTACTCTGAGTGGTCTTATCTCTTTGGCCACTCAGATGACATCTGGTTAACTGAGCTCTCTGAGGAGCAGCATTTAGAACAAGCGCCAGTCAGGACCCGACGTCTGCCACATTTAGCTCCAGTCTTTAAAAGGCCCCCTCTGCCGTTTTCTGTGTCTGCTACCAAGGAACCCATGCAGGTGGATAAAATCTGGCTAACACTCCAAGAGCACTCTAGATGAAGACAGGAGAACCTCTGCATCTATTGTGCCAGCCCGAAACACTTTCTCCAGTCTTGTCCGGTTCGTCCTCAGTGTCCGGGAAACACATGCACCTAGGGTTATTGGGAGAAACGTCCCTTGGTGAGAACAAAGCGTCTCCACGCCTGAACATACCTGTCCTACTGAGTTCTGGCTCTTCAGGAAACTTTGTGAATGCTGCCCCGGTATCGCCTTCCTGTGGTCCTCCTTTTCATCTGTTAGTGGGCAGATCCCTTGTGACTCTGTCCATTACCGCACCAAGCTTCTTTCTACTTCTGCTACAAGTGCTCGACTGGCAGACTGGGGAGATTCTTCGTTGGGGTCCGGAGTGCCAATCTTGCTATCTTGTCTCTACGTCCAGTGTCCACCATACTCTCCATGGTGACCTCCAAGTCTCTGGTGGGGCTCCTTGCTTCTTATATGGACTTTGCTGATGTCTTCTCAGAGAAGCAAGTGGAGATTCTGCCTCCACACCGTTCTTACGACAGCTCCATTAAGCTGTTACCGGGCACATCTGCAAGTCCTCTTCTCCTGCTGAACTCGGAACTCATTGACCGCCTCCATGGAGCCAAGTCTTTCCTAAATTGGACCTTCACAGGGCATATAATCTCATCTGCATCCATGAAGGAGAAGAATGGAAGACTGCCTTCAACACTTTGGTCATTCCCTTTGGTCTCTGCAGTGCGCCTGCTGTGTTTCAATTTGAGAATGACATATTTAGAGACTTACTTTACACCTGTGTTGTGGTCTATTTAGACAATAACCAGTTGTTCTCGACAGATCTGGAGTCCCATCAGGCCCATGTCCGACTAGTCCTCAGACGTCTAAGGGCCAATCGCCTGTATGCCAAACTCGAGAAGTGCCAGTTCCACTAGAAGAGCCGGATACATCATCTCTGACAAGGGCCTACAGATTCCTGGGCTTCTCCAATTACAGCCAATCGGCAGTTTATACCACACTTTTCCTCCCTTGTATCTCCCATTGTAGCGCTGACCAAGAACAACGCCAATCCTAAATACTAGCCTTTTGTGGCCGAAGATGCTTTCGCTAAGCTGAAGTCTGCCTTTGCCTCTGCTCCAGTTCTCACATGGCCTGATACGGAGAAGCCATTCCACCTGGAAGTTGACGCTTCCTCAGTAGTTGGAGCGGTTTTCATCCAGAAAGGGCCCAAAGGCTGAAGTCTCACCTGTGGGTTCTTCACCTGCTGCGGAGAGAAATTACTCCATAGGAGACCGAGAACTATTAGCCATTAAAGGGAACCTGTCACCAGAGACCTCATTTTCACTAAAGACAGGTTGCAGAAGCCCATCACACCTGCAGTGCAAAAATGCCTCTCTGCCTTTTATAAGCATTTGCATTACAATATAATTGTGTGTTATAACTTACCTTGCACCCTCACAAAATCCTGGGGTAGTCACAGGGGTTGGGCTTTGGGTTGGATGTATTTCAAAAAGCAACACGTGACTTGTATGTGTTACTCACTCTTAAGATCTTAGCCACCACCTTTTTGGTCCTGTACAACTCCTCCCTCCTGCTACTTCACAGAGGTAACACTCTGGTGAGCCGACATCAGCGACAAAGTTCCAGCGATTGCTTCGGCGGCCCGACACAAGCGTTCCCGCCTCCTATGGTGTGCATGCGCCGGCTTCCCGGGATTTAAAGGGCCAGTGCGCTGACTGCCCATTCTGTTCAATTTCTGTGTCCCCTGCCGGATCTTTGTGCCTTGTGCCTCTGAGAAAGCTTGCTCCCTATGCCTTGTGGTTGTGTTGTGAATTCCTGTTGTGACCCGCTTCTGTCCCAGACTACGCTACTTTGCTGCCTGCCCTGACCTTCAGCTACGTCCCCAACTCTGATCTTGTGCTGCCTGTCCCCAACTATGATTCTGCTCAACGACTCTGTACTTTGCCTTGGCCGCTACCGCTGACAATGTCCCGCCTGTGGAGCGACCTGGTGGTAGTACGCCGCAACAAGTCCAACCTGCTTTGTGGCGGGCCCTGGTGAAAACCGGGTACCACTAAAGACTCCACTCCCAGGTGACGGCTTACGTCATCATACGTGGTGGTACAGAGGGTCCACTGATCCTGACAACTGTCTTTTTACAGATGTTTACTACATGTAAGACACAGAATATGACAGCCTCATTAAAAATGTTTACTACATGTAGTAATTATTTAATTTATTTACTAATGCTTAATATCTGTGGAACAAGAATATGGCTGCCTTATGATCCCCGTTTATTGCATATTGTCAGGATTCAGGGGTAGTGGACCCACTGAACCATCGCGAGCGATGACGTAAGCCGATGCCTGGGAGCAGAGTCTAAGTGGCACCCGGTTTTTAACCAGAGCACGACGCAAAGCGCATTGCACTTGCTGGGGTGGGATACCACCAGGCCACTCCACAGGTGCAACTTTGCTCGCGGTGGTGGCGCTTGGTCAGGTGAATCAGGCTGCCACGACTGAGCAGGGGGGCAGAGGGTTGCACCCGGGACATGGGTCACAGGAGCACTAGTGACACATATATTAGATTTAACATGGTTGTTTTATTACAAATGTTTACTGCATGTAGTACAGAGAACATGGCTGCCTTATTAGACATTTCATTACATGTAGTACAAATAATGCGCTACCTTGTTTACTGCGCTGCCAAATGTCTAATACATGTAGTTGTAAGACAAATATTGTTTTATAACACATTTTAACTATATGTTGTACAGAGAATATGGCTGCCTTATTACACTTGCTCACAGCATATAGTGTACATTATATGGCAGCCTTATTACAAATTTTTACTACATGTAGCAAATAGAATTTGGCTTACATATTACACCTATTTATTACTTGTAGTAAAGAGAAAATGGATGCCCTATTACAAATGTTTACTACAGGTAGTATAGAGCTTTAGCTGCCTTATTAAAAATGTTTACTGCATGTTGTACAGATTACATGGCTATTGTAACATCTATACCTGTTAAATACGGCCGGGCGGGCGTGCATCAGCTTTGACGGAGAGGAGGAGGGGTGACCCCTCCCCTGCCCATAGCGATCCATGGCGCACGGGCCTTAAAATAGGGAAAGATAGGAGATATCTATATTTTCCCTGTGTACGGAGCGGTACAGTGCCGCATGTGTCTGGCACCATATTGCTCTGTGCGCCCATTGGGGGGCGTATGTATGGCCTTACTGTGATTTTGTAATTTAGTTTGAATTCTGTCCTACACTAGTCTGAACACTAGATTGATTTCCTCCACACACGGCTCTCTCCTGTTGACTGGGCTGCAGACTTAGGAGCTTATTTACTAAGGTCCCGCGGCCGCATTTCCTCCGGGATTTCCGACGCTTTTGGGGATCGCGCCACACGCGATCGTTTTGTGTTGCAATTGCGCCGGGTTTCACGCGACACAAATCAGGGGCCGGGTGGTCAGACGATCCGACGGATTCGGACAACGCACGGGATTTATCATCTAAAATTGTGTCGCAAGCCAAGTACTTACATGTACTGGTAAGAAGATGCAGGATATC
Organism: Engystomops pustulosus; assembly: GCA_019512145.1. Taxonomy (NCBI): domain Eukaryota; kingdom Metazoa; phylum Chordata; class Amphibia; order Anura; family Leptodactylidae; genus Engystomops; species Engystomops pustulosus. The sequence goes on from CM033644.1 coordinate 14,506,679, forward strand.
GGACGCAGGATCTTGGAGAATCACGCCAGCCTTCATCCTCTTCGGACAGTCCGGATCGGGAATTGTGACAGGACCGGGTAAGTAAAGGTGCCCATATTATGTTAACTGTAATGGACAAATGCCTCCTCCTCTTCACCTTCCTCTCCTACTAGACCGATGCTGTGGGCAACTAGTTCAATCACTTTCTGCACCAGGATTATGATATTGCATAAAAGGATTATCTAACAAATTGCTATGGCTTGATATACCGTAAGTCTTCTTCTACCACCAGTCATGTTTGCCCTGTTTTTCGTCTCCCAGTTTTCATTTTACTGCAGGAAGCGCAGGTCACCCTGTTGTAAGCAATTAAGCCTGTAATGGGCTTCCAATGTGGATTGTGCCCCCCATGTGCGACTTACCAGGTCAGGTCCGATCCTACAATAGCAGCCCTGGGGTCTGACGGGTGCCCCCTCAATCTCTTCTGAATGCCGGGTCCTGCCTCGAGGACCTGCCATTTTTTTCTAATGCATAAGGTGTTTATGTTTGTGTTGTGTGGCATATACATGATACATAGTATGTGTATCCTCGTAGCGTACTTGTAGCGTACAAAAGGTGAAGACGACTGGAACAAAAAGTTACCAGTAATTATAAAAAAGATCCAGCAGTCACAAAATAGAACACAAGCTGACACTTAATAGGGGGAAGGACCTTGAAATGTAATAACCTTCATGTTAGATGACCATGAAACAAACTGATGTGTCTACAAAAACCAAGATCAAAAACTATTGTTTAGTGTCTGGCTGTTCATAGAAGCTATCTGTGTGATTACCCATTCCTTACCCTGTTGTGGGGGCACATACCCTGGTCTGGGGAGGTATCACCAAGACGTCTAACAGATTGGCACCTCTGTTGCCAGTATTATAGTAACACTGAATGCAAAAATATATGGATATTACATTAATAATGGTGACAAATTCATTTAAAGGGGTCTTCCATTATGGACTATCTCTTAGAATTGTCCTTTTAAAGGAAATTCTGCTCTTGACTATGACTAACTGGTATGAATCCTGAACAAAGGACCGCCACCCCTTAATGTTTTCAGAATTTCCTAATAGGGAATATGAAAATTAGTTTTGTTGGAAACTGGACCACCCCTTTAAAGACAACCTGTCATGGTAGACTGATTTTTACTACATGGGAAAGTCTTCCTTCTCATGTTCCACATCCTTTAGCCTTCAACTCTGGAGAAGATCCAAGGATATAGCATCCAGATGTTTCTACTTAAATTACCAGATCTTTAAGTCTTTAGAAAAAGGAATATATTTCTTCCTACATAGACTTTCATATAAAACTGCTCTGCCATCACGAGTCAGAAGAAGTGTAGCCCTTAATAGTACCCCTCTAAAAATTCTCCAACCATCCTTGCCACCGCTTTGTCAGGTAATAGCTAGTGGTGTTTGGAGTCAGACCCTCACGAGGCTTCAGAATGGTCCTAAAAATATCAATGGGTCCCTAATTTTTATTCTATTATAACTTGCTCTAGCAGAAAAGAAGAATATTGGCTCTCCCTTATATCCTATTCTTCTTCTTTCCATCATCTTTCCAGCATTTCTGAATACATTTTCCAGGTCCATACTGCTTGAACCTAAAATCATTGTAAAAAAAAGTTGTGTTGTTGTGTTACTAGCAACTCTGGAAAAATACTCTGGTCTCAAAGTTTGAGGCTGACTGTATTCCTGAGCAGAGTACTGACAACCCACCAAGACACTACCCGGTTCAGGAGAACATTTCCTTTCCAGGATCCTCGGGTTAGTGCTCCACAAGGTCATCCCTCAGGCATAGGCAATTATTGGGTTCCCTCACTCCAGGGGTCTTTTTACAGGTACATATTCCCTTGGTAACTTTTTGGACACCCTCCATTGTCTCCAGGTATGTAGAGAAGTTCATCTTGTAGGACCATGGTGTCAGAGAATATCTAGTTCTCTGTTTTTCTTGCCTCCGAGTTCTCCTCTGAGTCTTGTAGACTTCAGTCTATGATTTAGTCTTGTGTATATCTTGGCCGGATAACTAGACCGGGGCTTTGGTGCTCGGAGAGTTCAACTTTCATTAACATTCATAAAATGCGTTGTGTATTTTTCTTGCTGGTTCTTTCCTTTGGAAGCCATCATTTACATTCATTTATGCGCCTTAGACTTTGATTCTTTTTCTTCCGTGGTTTATTTGTCTTTAGACGTCCTTGAGTTAGTGAGTTTTATGTGCCACTCATTAAGATGGCGTTGGCAGATAGAGGCACCATCCTCTTAGCAGTGACAAGTCTTCATAAAAGCTCCACTTTTCTGGGTAATAAAACCTACATGTGACTTATGGAACCAGTTTGGACGGAATTACTGAATTCTTTGCGGTTTTCACCTGTTGGATGTTGGAGATTCTGGTCATTCTGGAGGTTTCTGGTCAGTCTGGTGGTTTCTGGTCAGTCTGGAGGTTTCTGGTCAGTCTGGAGGTTTCTGGTCAGTCTGGAGGTTTCTGGTCATTCTGGAGGTTTCTGGTCAGTCTGGAGGTTTCTGGTCAGTCTGGAGGTTTCTGGTCAGTCTGGTGGTTTCTGGTCAGTCTGGTGGTTTCTGGTCAGTCTGGAGGTTTCTGGTCAGTCTGGAGGTTTCTGGTCAGTCTTCCTTGTTTGGACCCTCTTAAATTCCAAGTCCAAGTTGTCCAACCCCTCAAATTTAAGTGGGAACGGCCCAACCTCTAATGTGTATGATGGACCATGATGAGGAGTGGAAAAGGTTGACTTTTGTACCTGCCATGGTTAGGCAACGTCCTAACCCTGGAGGAAGGTAGGTGACAACTCTTATGCTCTTCACAGAATTGAGACTTGAGTAGTGTGATTCTTTGTAACTCATGCACACACAATTTATATTTTTTATACCTACTTTTAAGATTTCTTAAGACAACCCCTTTAGTGCCTTTGTGCTGACTGACAGTGTGAATCCTCTTAAGTGTAAAGTTCTGGAAACTCGGTACATTCCGGACCTTCCTGGCTGTCGGCCATGAAACAGGTCATCTTTCTAGGTTAGTATGGGCCCTTCACAGTTCTGCTACTCATTGTCGGATTTTATTATGGATAAAGTCCAATATTCCTGGCTCTTGTCTGCTAGGAACTACCACCCACAATTTATTACCATGATCAAGACTTGGACAGAAGGGCAGATGATGATTTCCATTTGAGACCCATAAACTCCATATATTATATAATGGACTGGGGATTTTTGTATCACTGGTATAAACACAATTGTTTCTTCTGGCCATTATTGATATAATGGGGGTAATAGAGGATAGAGCCTTACAGTATTAGCCAGTTGGGAGGACCATCCCACAACCTCAAGGACCTAGCTGAGCGTGCCTTACAGCTCAATGGGAACAATTACAGAGGATAGAATGAAACTGGAGAGAACAGAATTACAAATACCCACATTCCTTGACGGAAATGATAAAATCCGTGCTGGAACCTGCCACCACTAGAGGGGCTTGCTGAATACTTATTATTACAATGTTAGATGATGGAAGCACCTCCTGTTGGCAGATCTGGAAGAATTGTCTCACTGTGTTTATTATCCTTGTTCTTGACATTACTGTATTATCCCTGTACTGTGACATCACTGTGTGTATATCTGTGTAATGTGACATCACTGTACTGTGACATCATTGTGTGTATTACTGTGTGTTACATCACTGTGTTATTATCCCTATACTTTGACATCCCTTGGTGTTTTACTGTAGTACTGTGACATCACTGTTGTATATCCCTGTACTATGACATCACTGTTGTATTATCCCTAACCAGTGATGGCAAACCTTTTAGAAACCTAGCGCCCAAACTACAACAAAAGACCCGCCGTTTTATTTATCATCTAAGTGCCAACCAGGAATTTATTTGTATTTGTACTCCCTTCTCTGTCACAATTTTCATTGATACCAGCACCTGAGGACACCAATAGCAGAAAATAGTCCCAGTTAGAGCTGTTTACTTTAAAATACCTCTGTGCCACACAAAGTCCTGGGCTGCTGGGACTGCAGGAAGATACCTGAGTCATCTCTGGTTGATGGACTGAGTGCCCACAGAAAGGGCTCCGAGTGCCACCTCTGCAACCATGCCATAGGTTAGCCATCACTGCCCTATACATGACATCACTGTGTGTATATCCCTTACGTGACGTCACTGTGTGTATTATCCTGTACTGTACGTCACGGTGTGTTTATGCCTTATCAACGTGACTGTTGACGTCACTGTGTGTATTATCCCTTACTGTGACGTACTGTGTGTATACTCCCTGTACTGTGACTACTGTGTGTATTTTCTCGTGTGACAGGTGTTTTGTCACTAACTGTGGTGTATTATCTCTGTACTGTGACATCACTGTGTGTGCTATCCCTGTACTGTGACATCACTGTGTGTATTATCCATGTACTGTGACATCACTGTGTGTATTATCTCTGTTCTGTGACATCCCATCACTGTGGCACCACGTATCACTGCAATGTAAACATGTCACTAAGGTTACTTTTTATACCACATCGGATTAAAACCAACATGGTGTTGAAAAGGTGGAGAGTAATTTTATGAAGGAAATCCCCTGTAACAAGGTAACTTCATTCCATGTTATCAGCGGAGATAAGCTTGTCCTAGTTTCCTCTCTTATCCCTATCTCCCCCAATGACTTCTCCTGTCTTTCTCTCCTCCCCATCCTCCGTCATATCTCCGTGTGCATGTCCTCTGTCTCCCTCCTTCCCATCCCCTTCCAGTGTTTGTAGAGGGGTGACGTTTGGCCCGTGGGATTTAAAACATTCTCATCCTCTCAGGATCTATATCTGTCTGTTCTCTCAGGAACCAAGGGAAAAAGCCAAATCTGATGGACGTAGGGAAGAAACCACGTGACCACGGAATATAGAGCAAAGACGCAATATGTTACTTCCAGAACTTAACCCTACTGTAGGGGCTGCACCATCATAGTCACTGGCAGCAAGTCCAAAGGACGTATCAATACTGGCAATGGGTCAGATACGACCAATGTATTGGCGCCATCCGGTGATGGAGATGGGATGACGATTGCTCTGCCACCGTGTTATACTGATCAGACATCGGTGGATTGTCCTTGTAAAGTAATCTCTATGCTGAGACAACCCCTATAAAGAGGAGAGGATTTCAGTAGCTCAACCTATTGCCGCACCTATCCTACTAATCATTTCTGCGGGTCTTACCTTGCAACTGCTTGGGGCACAGGAAAACAGAAGAGCCCACAGAGATGGAGTTGGATGTCCCTCGGCTCTCGTAGCTTGGGTCACACCTAGTTTTCTCAGCACCTATATGCTTGGCAGGCTATCAACTTATATACACTGAGCATACTCATTGACGTACTGGCTGAGGAGGGCAGTACGGATTGTATACTGTGCACAAAACAGGATGGAAAGACGAGGCAGGCTAACTACTTCCATCCAGAAGACGCCATTAGAGTCGATAAGGGATGGTCGCAATATATTTCATAACCTCTGTACAAAGAAGAATAGTGACATATTTAGGGTAACAGCCTGGGCAAGGGGAGGAACAGGGCAACAAATCCTACCGTATATATATAGCATACAGAGGGAAACATCGGAGCACTGCGTTGTAAAGCTGCGTTCACACATTGCACTTCAATTGTGTTTTGAAAACCACTTTGGAGCCTCAGAAATGCCAAATCCACTCTGCTTTCAGAACAAGCCCCCTTCCCGTGATCACTGGTGGTCCCAGCAGTCAGATACTTATCTGTGTGTCTTCTATGGCACAACTCATTCAAGGTTTAAAAAGTTTAGCTAATTTCTAATAAAATTTGTGTATCAATTCCTCAGGATTTTGAGGGTGAGGTCACATGTACCTGCGTTTACAAATGCAGCGCTTGCATTAAAACAATGCAAAACAACGGGTTCCATAGAAACACATATGCGATCAGGGTGAGACCTGCCCCCGTACCACAGCGCTGTATAGTGCTAGGGGTACATGTGGCTGCACCCTCAGGGCGGTTTCCCACGTTCCGTTTTCATCGCATTTTTAAACACATCCAAAAAGCATATGCGTTTTCATTGGAAACACTGACACAGCTGTGAGTTTGTTTCAATGGAGCTCATTTACTAAGGATCGCGCTGCTCATTTTCGTCAGACTTGCACGGCTTGGACAGGTGTCTGCGCTGGGTATGTGTTGCACGCAATCGTTTTCAGTCAGAGCTGCGCCGGCTTCCTTGTGACACAAATTGGAGGGGGTGGGGTTGCCGTTGGATAATCCGACTGATTCGGACTGAGCGCGGGATTTAACTTTCAAATTGGGTCGCAAAACAATCCTCTTTGCACCAGGAAGAAGAAGGTGAACTCCGGCGGACCTGAGGGGGGAAGTGACACATGCAGGACATCGGGCGCACGATCTTAGTGAATTGAGGCACAGGGCATTCCAGTTGGACAATGCACTTTCGGTGAACTCCATGGAACGGCAGGGGTGCAACTTGAGGTGGTGCAGAGGGTTCGATCATAACCGGGCCCTGGAGGTTTAGGGGGCCCTTATGGTGCCACTTAAGACTAGTACTATAAAACATACATTATAGTCGGGGCCTGGCACAGACTTTGCACTGGGACCCATCAGCTTTAAGTTATGCCACTGTGGACCGGGTAATTTAAATGTGCCCTTATGCGTTACACAAATCTTTTTGGGCTCCGATTAAGACATCAAACTTGTTCATATTACGGGCCCTTGGTCTGTGGCCCATAGGTACACTCAGATACCAATGACAGTATAATAGGACTGCAGACACGGGCAGGAATAGCACCTGCTCCTAGTTTTGCGCCTTGGGGAGTCATTGAAACCATTACCGTACGTGAGCCTATACGGGGATGTGAGCTAGCCATTCTTTCAAATATATATGTTCCTGTGCATGAGGCCTAAGGCTCCTTTCACACCCAGCGTATGCACCTCTGGCTCTAGCCGGGTGAGCATACGACGGATGCTGGAGAAGATGAGTGAACAGCACCTGGCTATAAACACAGGTAAAGAAGGAGCATATTCTATCTTTTCCCCATGCGCGGTACAGTACCGCCACCGGGCCGTCTACGGGGGGCGTATATCTGGCCGCAAGATATACGTCCCCAAACGGCAAGTGTGAAAGGGGCCTGAGGCTGTATCCGCTGGCCATATGACGCACTGCAGGGGTCAGTCACAGATGAGAGAGTTAATATTGGGCAGGTCACCCTGTCAGTATGGAGCTGCAGGAGGGGAGGCATTGTCCTGTGGCAGCTGCGCTCAGCTCTGTAGGGGAGAGGTGACTTGCCTCTGGGTCCTGGCCAATGCATTTATCTGTCCATCTAAACTTGGCGTTTACCCTCGTACGCCGCACTGTGAGAACATTCCAAACCACAAGACATCTTACTAAATGTGACTTAACCTCTCCCCGTCCCCATCTTGTCACCCCCCACCCACTGCCATTTTTCCTGGATTACTTCCCTGTTCCCTAAATGCTTATTTTTCTCTCAGAACTTTTCCTTTTTTTCCGCCTAAAGCCTCATTTTTCTTTGTCTCGGCCTTTCTGTCCTCCATCATTACTCTTCCACCACCCCCTCCCCTCTTCTTATGTACAAACTTTAGGAAAGTTCCTTCAATGACAATACTGGAGCATTGTACTGACACCTAGTGGTCACTGGAAGAATCTAACATTCTTTTCCTGTAGTTACAGCGACCTCTAGTGGACAGAGAGGAATATTTCCTGTATGTAGTATTGTGCATTGTAACCTGGTCCTGGTTACATAGCTGAGGGTTTGTTACAATGTAGCAGGGCCTTTAAAAGTTATAATCCTGGAGTCTAGGAGAGATGTAATGTTTGAGTTTAGTTAGTTTTAACCTTAAAGGGGTTGTCCAGGACTGAAATAATCACATTTCCTGTTTAAATACATGTTTATATCTAAACATTGAGGTGAGGTTGGGGTACCAAATATCAACTTCTCCCCCTACAGCTGATGCGTTATTTCCCCTTTTTTTATTTTCCCGCCAATTGTGAATATTTCGCGGGAGAAGTTTCACTTCAGGCCTCCATGTACACAGGTAAACTTTATGACATGTAGATCCGAAACTAGTTACTCAACCTCCGCATGCCTAGAGGTTACAAAGATGTTACTGGGCAGCTATGAGGTAACATGGAGCCAAGTTTCTCATGCTTCATACAGCTGGGGGTGGCACATGGGCCCGAAAGCCTCTGACCCCAAAATCTGGGCCTATTAATCAAGATCATTCGCATTTGTGTTAAAACTTGGGTGACAAACAACATGGCCGCCACTGCAGTTATTAAGGGGCTCTCACCCAGCTTTTCTAGAGACCAGAAAAATGGTGACGGGTCTTTTGTAAGTCTGTAGTAGAAATGAGATTTCTCAAATGAAACTCACCAAGTAATACATTGGGCAATAGATGTGACTAAGGGAAAAGGCTCGAGATTTCTTAATCAAGATTTATTTTCCTTCTCTTACTCATCCCTGGGACTAGAAAAGTTGCCTGGGTGGTTGCGGACTGCATTCAGATTCTTGGGAGTCTGGGAGGGCTGTAAATCTACCTGGACCTTCAGGCTGCATTCACATGTTCTGGTTATGAACACAATATAACTGAGACAGGGAGGGGCTTGGCCCGATTTCATATACGTTTCACATGGAACACATGTGATTGGTAAGAAGCACCAGGAAGGACTTTTATCTTAAGGCTGCATTCACACTGCCGTATGAGGGACGTATATAGGGCCGGCGTATTTACGTCCCTCATGGCCGGCGCCGTTCCGTAGCCCGGAGAGAGAAAGGACATGTCCTATCTTTCGCCGGAATGCGGCACCGTGTGCAATATATCCCTGTAGATAGGGGCAGGGGTGTGCGGCGCTCACCCCCACCTCCTCTCCCTGGCGCCGAGGAATGCCTGCCATGCTACGGTACGGTGGGCACACGTCAGTGTGAATGAAGCCTGAGGGCGCGTTCACACGTTGCGTTTTGGTCACGTTTTGAGAGGTGACTTGCCTGATTACATTACCGTTTACGTTTGTAAACGCAATGTTAACGCATGCGTTAACAAAACACATGTGTTAACATCGCGTTTACGATGCGTTTTGAAAACGGAAATGTTAACAGTGATATAATTAGGCAAATCACCCCTCCTCAGCTGTTGTATATGCGTTTCAAACGCAATGAAAACACAGGTCAAAACGCAACGTGTGAACGCGCCCTAAGTCTGGAAATTGCCAGATTTATCCTAGGGTGTGTTCACACGTTAGGTTTTTCAGATGTAGTTTTTTTGTAGTCCAAACCAGGAGTAGAGTGAAAACAGAGGAGTAGCAGCATCTCTCAAATATATGTTCCACACCTGCTATTGGCTTTAAAAACTGCAACTGAAAAACTGAATGTGTAAACGCACCCTTAGTGGTTGATGCATGAGGCATGTGAGTCCGTTGGGGGTTTTTTTGATACTTTTGACAAAAAGTCTCAAATGTTTAAGCAACTCCTTGCCTACACCTGGATTGGAGGTTATTTTCACGAAAAAATGTGACCTTTCACTGCGATTGTACCAAAATTTGCAACTTTTTCAGGTGTCCACATCTGGAAACTTATGACAAATCAGTACACTCCACTGAAAAAAAACAACATGCCGAACTTTGTGAAACAGTAACAAAAAAGTCGCAAAACAAAAAAAAAATTGTTGCAAAAAAGAAAGAAAAAAATTGAAAAAAGTGGTGCGTATTACTGATTGAAAGCTTCCAAGTTGAAACACATATATGATCTGGCAAGAACTTCCGAATGACTTACATTTCTAAAAGCAGTCCCAATCGGAACGTGTGAAACAGTCTAAAGGAAAAATACCAGGGCATGCCTCATCTCTTGGGTGGACTACTGCAACATCTACATGCTACCCAAAGGTCCTCATAACAAAGTTTTTTTAGAGGCTCCTGTGGTTGATGTCCCTCTTGGATCCGCCAAACTCACTGCGTGCTGGATGGAACGTCTGACCCAAACGTTGAGCAAGCGGGACTGAGCTCCTCACGTCAGTTCCGGTTGCCCAGTGTTTGGGACAGACGTTCCAGCCAGTATGTTGCAATTTTGCAAGGATCAAAGTCGCTCCCGTGTACCCAGCCTAAAGGTATCCGCACGTGGTCAGGTTTTGATCAGGATTTTGCATCAGTGTTTGTAAGATAAAACCAGAGACCCCCTTAGGCTAACTGAAATTCTGCTGCGTAATACAGTAGCATTAAAGTAAAAGTGATTTGGAATAAGTAATGAAGACAACGCTTTTTTTTTCTGGACAATAACTGTTGTGAGATTATTATGCTTCAGTCAATTTTTCTTTTCCACCGCTTTGACTTTTTGGGGCACACTTACTAAGGGTCCGCGTCGGGTTTCCCAATTTTTTCTGTTTTGTGCCGCATTTAACTGGGGTTTTTGGCGCACGCGATCAGATATTGGCGCACCCGCGCCAGCTTTCATGCGACACAAATCGGGGAGGTGGGCCGTCGGACGATCCGATGGATTCGGACAGCGCTTGGCATTTAACATCTCGAATTGTGTCGAAAGCCAAGCACTTACATGAACCGGGAAGAAGATGCGGAACTCCGGCGGACCTGAGCGGGGAAGCGACACATGCAGGATATCGGGCGCATGGTCTTAGTGAATCGCGCTGGACTTCATCTCGGTCGGACAGTCCGGATCTGGGATTGCAACAGAACTTGATGTAGATCTTTCATATCAAATCACTGGTCATGAAAATCCTGATCAAATCTGTCACCTCTAGAAGTGATAGGAATGACACCAGCAGCTCAGGGATATGTAGCTTCAGCAACCTATGAGTGAGCAGGATCTACAGGCCCCACAGCAACATCTGTGCTGCAGGTTTTATATAGAACCTGTATCCTCTATACCAGTGGTGGCAAACCTATGGCACGGGTGCCAGAGGTGGCACTCGGACCATCGCCCCAGGACAGAGTTCACCAAACAGGACCAATTCTTCCTGCAGTCCCAGGTGGACTCTCCATTCTTTCTTTACAGAGAGACCCTGGAGAGAAGCTACAACGAGAGTCTGATTTGCCCTCCTTCTTTCAACAGTGTTGGTGACCTCAGGCGGCCGATTCGATTGAAAGATGTGGAAGAAGCAAATTGTCATGTTGGCACTTCACACTAAATAAGTGGATTTTGGTTGTAGTTTGGGCACTCGGTCTCCAAAAGGTTCGCCATCACTTCTCTATACCCAACCACATCTTCAGAACAATCCATATTCATTATTACGCTGTTAGTATATCAGACCTTGACTGCTGCCATCGTAATATCATCTGATCAGCTTCCCCCCCTCACCTATTCCTTGCCTTGTAGATTTTTAAGGTCCACTCTCCGCTTGTAATAGTTCTTCACTTTAATCAAATTTATTGTAATTGTTCCTTGCAATATGTATTCAAACCCTTCAATTGACAAAATTAAGTGCAGAGCAATGTAAATTTAGCAGACCAGAAACATAAGCTATAAATAGTACCTGAAATGGTAAACCTGATGGGGCCCATGGTGGGAGAAGACCCCATAGCATCTGCCTGTATTGCCACACTCTATAAAAAAAAATTTTACACTAACTGTATACATTTGCATTGAGCTCCATCTAGTGGTGGCTGTAAGCAGTTAAGTTCCACCGAATTAAAGTGCAAAATGCTGAATGATATAGTTCACGTGATTACGGCTGTGCCTCACATCAATTTGGGGTTTTTATTAAAAGGCCTTGCACCTGTTTAAAAGCATATGGTCCCAAAAGCTTATATGTGAATGACATCATTATTGGCAAAGGAGAAGAATACCATACAGCTATCAGACACACATCCCCATTGATATTCAAAAATACTATATTTTCCTTCTCTCTTGCTCCGCCTTTTTTTAACTTAAGCTCCTCCCCCTCGGAGATTCAAAGTCAGTTTAGCAGGTAAAGAGCCAGGGTACTGAAACAGGAGATATTTTCCTCTGATAATTTATTTGTATATTTATTTTATAGTATATTATCATACAATATTTCTTACAGTCACTTGTACCATTCATTTATGCATAGTTGTTGAGGTAAACATTTAACAACAAATTTGAGATCCCCCTTCCCCTTTAAGGCTAATTCACATAGTAGTAATATTTCTACACATTAAGGTTGTCTGGTTTTAAAGGAAATCTACCATCAAAATCCATCATGATAAACAAAGGACACTTGCTCATAGATGGAGGTACTGTAACTGTGGTAATCTATATTTGTCATTCAACATTTAAAATTATGCAAATGCACCAGAATTACTCTGAGTGTCGTTACCAGAGCCCCTCTGTCCTGTTTTTCAAAGGCTGCTACACTGTGCAGGAGCATTTTCCTCTCCCACTGTGTGAGTCTACATCAGGCAGAAGGAGAGGACAAGCGGTGGACAGTGCAACAACCTGGGAATCGGCAGCAAGGAGAGGCTTTCATAAAACAACCCTGTCATGCTCATTAGCATAATTTTAAAAACTGATTTTAGAAGGAAGGAGGCCATGGAAAACAAATATAAGAAGATTACCACAGTCACGGTGCCTGATCTATGATTATGTCCCGGGTTTATCATGCTAGATCTTAATAGATTTCCTTTAAAGGGGCTCTCTCGGTGACATACAAGTAAGCCACTATCCACAGGGGCTAACTTGCTGATCAGAGGTGGGGGCTCAGAGATGGGACCCCATGGATCACGAGTCTCTTGTACCTCCGTCATATCCCGAGACGAAGAAAGCAACCCGTCACGCATGTGTCTGCTGCTCTTCCTCATCTCTATGGCGCTGATGGAGATTGCCAAAAACCCCTTTAAGAAATGTCTGAATTTGATGTTGAATGAGGTCATATTACAGCTGTATAATAATAATGCCCTTGAGCAAAGTTATCTGACACCCATATCACCTATGTGCAATCCATAAAAACTTCAAGGATAACTTAAAAAAAAAAACTATAGTGACAGGATCGCAACACTCAAAAATGCTACATACACACTGTATTAGTAAAGTGACAAGTCACACATAAAAAAACAGGGTCACAGCTCCATAAAATCTGGAGGTGTAGACCAAAACTGACCCCCCTAATCCATGAATAAATAAAATGATTAGTTTGCATGTGGCATGGAAGATACATGGTCTCCCCTGAGGCCTCATGATTTACAATACACTATGAAAGAATTAAAATTATATAAAAATATAATTAATAAAACAGGTCATTTGTCCTGAATATGAGCGGGATTCTGTTATACAGTATAACTAGACCCTTAACATGCTGTTTCTGTGGTTGTATATCACCAGGTGTCTATATACACATAATACCTAGTTACTGTATATGCAATGTAGTTGGATCAACTGTTCTCTATATACAATAATGTTATGTACTGTATAAGTTATGGGCACCATATACTGAGGAGCCAAGATATTGAAGCCTAATATAGTCACCTTCATTGCACCAGCTGTGACATGACTTGAAAGGACCTCTAAATCCATCATGTGCTACAAGGCACCAAAACCCTAGCAGCAGATCCTTAAAGGGGTTGTCCACTTTCAGCAAATGATTGATATGGTTTCATTTCATAATATACTTTCTGTATCAATTCCTCACGGTTTTCTAGATCTGTTGGTCTGTAGGAAGCTTCATTGTTTATGTCCTCTGGATAAAAACCATGTGATGTCACACAGTTGCACGGGTCGTTATATCCCTGGTCATGGGATGTCACACAGGTGCACGGCTTGTTATATCCCTGGTCATGTGATGTCACACAGGTGCACGGCTCGTTATATCACATGGCTCTGATAACTATGGCTGTGCAGTCAAAGTTTTGATAAAATGGAACAACTCTGACTCCACAAACATATATTATAAAAATGTTTAAATTTCATTTAAATGTCTGTTCTATTCCAGATCTAAGGATTTAGGCCAGGGTTGAGCAATATTTATTGGTCTGAGGGCCACATTGTCAGACTGCTATAGGACATCTATCACCAGATCAAGGATTGTAAACCAAGCACACTGACATACTGGTGTGTGCATCCTCTGGCAGGATCTGTTCTTTTTTTTAGCTTATATGCCCTTGTTTTTTTTTTGTTTTTTTTTAAAGGGCTTTAAAAATTATGCAAATGAGACTGAGGGGCTCCAGGCTCCATTATCTCCTTGCATAAGCCTTTTTTCTTTAAAAACAGGGCATAAGAAGCTAAAAGATGAGCAGATCCTGCCAGAGGGGGCACACACCAGTATGTCAGTGTTCTTAGTTTACAACTCATCGTCCTGGTGGTAGATGTCCTTTAAGGGGTCACTCCAGTAACCAGCACCCTACATGAACCAACAAACACAGTACAGCACTAAATACCAACCCATAAACCAAATACAGCATGCAGAGCAAATAATAATAGTACTGTGGACCCCAGAGCAGACAACTAATAATACTAGAGACCCCAGAAAAGACAAAAAATAAATAAATAATTAATTCTTATTTCCTGTCTCCTCTTCACCTCCTTGCACCACACTGCAGCTTCTTCTCTCCTCTATGTGCCAATCTGTGTCCTGCACTGGCATCATAACCTAGAGCAGAGCTGTGCAAGGACCAAAAGGGGACCCAGGAAAAGAACAGTGCAGCTAACAAGTACTTACCTCTCCTGGGTCCTCTCCTTCTTCTGGGGCCGTTCTGCTCTGTGTCCTTAACTAAACGTATACAACCAGTGTCAGGAGTCAGAACAGAGCGGGGCAGCAGGAGAGGTCCCAGGAGAAGTGAGGCCACAGAGTGGAGTGGCAGGAGAGGACCAGGGAGAAGTGAGGCCACAGAGTAGAGCGGCAGGAGAGGACCCGGGAGCAGTGAGAACTTCTCCGCTGCACTCACCACTACCTGACCTCCTACACCAATGACCGTTTCCATCAGTTATGTTACATCAGGTATGGAAGGGCTCAGTGGTTTCTGGCTGTCAGCAAGGAGCAGACCGCAATTCATGGATTGACACACTACAAGTGCACCCCTGATTTTAGTTGAGATAAGAGTGGCTGCAATTTATGTACATGCTCAGTAGTGAAGATCCTCTGCTACAAATTGGAGGAATAAGGCACTGGGAAGGAATGGCGCATTTATCGCCGCACTGCTAGAGTGACCAGGACAACGGGACTGTGGGGTTGGAATTGGTTGTCGTTTACAGTTTTGGTGAAGCTCGAGTCGGAATTGGAAAATTACAGGCTCCACAGCCCTATGGATTACTCTTTGTGACATAAAGAGCCGACTAGTCGTGGTAGATTTCTAGATTTTCCATGTGTCCTGGTGCCCTGCAGGGTGAAGCCACATTCTTAGTGTAGCTTTTAGCTGCGTCATAAATACCTGCATCCACTGCTCTCTATATACATATATAAATATATATGTATATAGAGCTAGTTAATGTCTATATACATTCAAGTGAAAAACACCAGCCCCGTACAAACATACAATCCATTGTATGTATATGGTATAAGGTCAGTGCGTGGACACAGGCATCTCCTGTCTCAGAAAGTCCCACATCATCCTGTTCACCTCCTCTGGCTCGTCTTGCTGTAGCCAGTGACTAGCATTGGGTATGATCTCTGCCTGGAAGGGGGCATGCACGTACTGTTGCATTTCGGGGACCATTGCAGCCTCCAGGAATGTGTCCTGCTCCCCCCACAGCAGCAGCGTTGGAACAAGAACGTCCTGGGCTTTCACAGGGAAGAATCTGTAGAGAGAAAGATAGAAATTATTCTTACAGCAGGACACGGGATGACAATATCAAATATTATAGGGGTTGGTCACCAATATTTGATCAGTTACGAGCCTCCACCAGGTCCCAGCACCATTCAGCTAGTTGCCCCTGTGTAAACATTGCTGGAAGCAATTCGCTCAGTGACCACAAGTTGTTACTACAGGTGCGGCTTCTACTCACTTTCAACAAAACTGCGCCTGCAGTGATGGATTTTACAAGGAAACAGAGCTACACATGTCCAATGTTTACCATGGTCACAACAGTAGACCCGTGCCATTTAGGCCAGCAGTATAAATCCCTGGTCAAACCTCCTTAAAGGGAACCTGACAGGGTGATTTGGGACACTAAACCACCCACAGTTCCTTATGGGCCGGTGGTTTAATGTCCCAAATTAGTTTTTTACACCATGCTTGCAAAGAAAAAAAACAAATGTATATACTTATCTCAGTGTAATATATTCCGGCTTCACTGTACAGGTGCCATACATACAGCGCAAGCGCAATGAACCCAGGGTGTACTACTCCAGCTTCATTAAATCACTGGACAGTCAGCGAGAGCTCTGGAGTAGAGTGTTCCTTGGACTCATCTGTAGGTAATTATAAAGGTTTTTTTTTCCTATAGCAGCCATGGCAAGACTTCTAAGGCTGGATTGTGTTTCAAATACGAATATAGATTGAATTGAGAGCGACTTCAATAGAAACATGCAATTGGTAAACAGCGGCAACAATGCAAAACACCGGCTGCTCATTACCAATCGAAAATTTCCACTGAAATGTTTATGCGATTGGGTCGAACCCCATCCCCTGGTTTACAGTTTGAAGTGCAATCCAGAGTGAATGTGTGGGCCAATAAACCACAGGATGTGTGGTTGGTTTAGTCTCCAAAATTATTCTCTTAGAAAGTGTTTAGCAAGCAATATTGGAAACACACCTGACACACAGCTTAGGTGGCTATACCCCTTTAAAGGGGTATTCTCGCCTGGGCATTCACATTCAGTTTCACTAATCTTCCATTTATAAACATTTCTTCAATTGGATGTTATTAAAAAAAATGTTCCTGTGTGAAGATAATTTCTCATAAATGTAGTCATTCTGTCCCTTAGAAACGAGATGGCTTCCTCGGTTACGACCACGTCACACTCTGGCAGCGGTGGCCAGACATGAGCTATTGAGTCTTGTCTGACCTCCTGGATTCAGTGATCATTACCACAGGACGGCTGTGGGTCATGTAGTAAATCCCGGACATTTCATATACAAAAACAATTTGTTTCTTTGTGCAATCCCTCCAGCAGACGTGGCCGTATCCGAGGAAGCTATCTCGTTTCTAATGGACAAAATGACTACATTTATGAGAAATTATCTTCACACAGTAACATTTTTTTTAATAACATCTAATTGAAGAAATGTTTATGTATGGCAGATTTATCAAACTGAATGTGAATGCCCAGGCGAGAATACCCCTTTAAGACAATTTCATTTGGATTTTCTTGGCTACTAGACTACTATTGGTCTATATATAAGATGATTCATTTGTAGTGTACTGGTGGGGGTGCAAAACCCTTTACAGAAGTGAATGAGGGTAGTGACTATAGATAGGTCATCAGTAGCATAGGGCATCTTCCAATATCTGGAAAAAATCTGCAAATACAGAGAAATTTAGAAACCCTCTCCTGTATACCAAAAGACCAGAGGTGGGACTATTGCTCCGTTTCAATAGGAGATTGTTAGAGGTCACGGCTATCAGACACTTTTGGGATAGGTGATTCTTGAACATCCTCTATCAGTTCTAATCTCACCCAAACAGATTCCTGTAGTAGTTAAGTGCTGGAGTTAAAGCTCCCTTTTGAGAGGGGTAGTATACAAAGGCCTCTATTTCATCCTTGCTTAGCCTCCGCTTTTCATTCTGGATCCCCATATTCGCATCTATCAGCGGCTTCCGGATGTTCTGTGGATGGAATAAGAAGAAAACATAATCCAGTTTTAGATGAAGTTGCAGGCTATATCTGGTGCAAAGGTGGATTGGCTACAGAATTTGAAGTCAGGAGGTGGAGAAGGCAGTGGGGTAATTAGTGGGGAACCGGTGACCTTATGTAATAGCCACCTTTGGGTATCCAGATACAAGCGGTGCTCACCTCAAAGTCTCCCAGGGATAAGAGGATCTCAGGGAGGATCGGCAGCTGGAAGAGGAAGACATATCGGGAGGAGAAGAGCTGAGATGCATGAGCCAACACGTAATCTAAGGAGAGAATAACATCATATACCTATAAGACATTACTCCCATATACTGCTATTAACCTTGTGCGCCCCTATTCAAAATGTTTTAGAACTATTTCCTATATGGCAAAATATGTTCACGACATTATGGTTGTCTAAGATTAGAAAAAGATGAAAAATAATGCCACCCCTGTGTGTGTTAGTGCAGCTTAGCTCCGACTCATTTCAATGGAGCTGAGCTGCGCTGTTTATAGAAAGGAGAAGCCATGCTTTGTAATACGAAGGCATACGTCACCATGGAAGGCCGATGGGTGCGGAGCGTTCATTACAATGAGTCGAGATACCATGTCCCGGTGACGGACGGCAAATGTCCATGCCAAGGTGCCCCCCCAATCATGTCCCACTAGGACACAGTCTGAGTAGCCTTGGTGGGAGAAAAGAGAGACCCTTTAATATGGAATCCAAATCCTACCTCTTCATATCAGTCATAGGAGAGACAAATTCCTCACCCAGTCCAGTAATGAGGTCCTGGATGTCTTGGAGTAGAGTCTCCATCCTGTAATCCCGCAGATCAGGAGGCGAATCCGAGCTCCCAAACCCTCTGAGGTCCACAGCCACAGTCCAGTACTCCTGGCAGAACTCATCCAGCTGATATCTCCAGGAATACCTGACCACATAAGAGGACATCAGCAGGTAAACTAACAGACTAATAAGTTTACCTCAGAAAAGCTTCATTTTGGGGATTTGCCATAATGTGCAGAAACTATAGCAGATATTGGAAGTTATGATGCCTGCAACAGATGCTTGGGCTTGGACACTAAACCACCCGTCCATAAGACCCTGTGGGTGGTTTAGTGTCTGAAATTGCTTTGGTTTCCTTTGAGGAGTATTTCCATTATAAAGTAGATGTCATTGGTATCTGAAGACAGTGGGTGCTGCCTCTGGGATCTGCACTCATCTCCAGTCTGCGGGTCCTCATATATTCAACTTTACTTGTAGGGTGAGCCCCCTATCCACTGCACATGGAGGTGGCCACATACACCATGCATGTCTTCTCCCATAGGACCGTATTTTTCGGACTATAAGGTGCACAAAAATCCTGATTTTCTCAGAAATCAAAGGTGCGCCTTATAATCCAGTGCGCCTTATATATGTACCGTACTTACAGACAACAACTGCCTTGAACTGTGCACAGGTCTGCCACCTGCTGGTCATTCATCCTTATAATCAGGTGCGCCTTATAATCCAGTGCGAATTATATATGAACCTAGACATTTTAGCAGGCATTTATTGATGGGGCGCCTTATAGTCCGAAAAATATGGTAAATAGAGAGCACCACACAGCTACTTAGAAGCAGTCCACCATTGTAGCCAATAATGAGATCAGGGGTCTCTGTTCTAAATTTAATGCAAGTCCCATAGATGACATGACTTGACAGACATTACCAGTTCTCAGGGAAGCCGTGCAGGAGAAGCATCAGTGGGTTCCCCTTTTCTCCAGATGCCACGTAATGGAAGCGTATCCCAGACTTCTGTGTAGACAAGTAAAATATTGTTAATCAGTGCCCTTTACAATGACCCCCTGAATCCCTCATCTTTACCCACTCATAGTCATCTACATAATCATCACACCGGCTCTTACCTTGATGCGGATTTGTCCGTGTTGGCCATGCTTGCTACTTGTTAGACAGGCTGGGGCAGCCTTACGTGACTTCCAATGAAATGCCCTGAAAGGTCCTTTGGCTACGAGCCTCAGGGCCTCAGGCAAGTACGAGGCTGCTGCCAAAAGTGCTGCAACATAGACGAGGATCCAGAATAGGAGGCCAGATACCTTCAGGGCAGCCCTGGTCACCACCAGCAGGAGGCGAGAGACATAAAACTGCATTGTACGCCACTGCCTGTCATGAGAAGACAAGTCTCAGATACTTCCAATGACCACAGTCTCCCACTGCTTTGCTCTCCCTGGTCCTGCTTTGACGTCTAAGGGGCACGTGGCTGGAGCAGTGGTTCGGAAGGTTTTGAAATAATAATTTATTTGAATGGGAACCCCCTATAAATTTTACGAGGTTCAAAAATGGTGGGGGATTCTTAAAATCTCTACGTCTGTGATAAAAATCTGCCTGCCTGCTGTGACCTCTAGGGGGAGCTAGCTGCATACAGTCGCCACTCACTAGCATTGCTCACTGTTGTAATAGTCACTTGATGTAACTGTAAGTGAAGATGCCAAGGTGGTTCGAGCCCTTTGATGTATAGTTACATTTACTTCTAAATCTAAATGTTTTTTGGCCAATTTACCACCCAGAAAAATTTTAATAAAAAGTGATTGAAAGGTCATTCAGTCCCCAAAACGGTATCTATGAAAAGCTAAGCTCACCCTGCAAAAAATGACCCCTTACCCAGCTTTGTACACTGAAGTCTGAAAAAGTTGCAGATGTCAGAATATGGTAAGAAAAACAAATAATAAAAAAAATTCTAATGTTTTCAAAACTAAATACATGTTCTATCTCTGCGATAGAACCAACCCAAAGAATAAAGGGGAGGTGTCATTTGGAGCGCACAGAGAAAACCCTAAAACAAACCCACGTAACTAACCCAACGAAGATTTTTTTCATCAATTTTGCAGCATTTGGATTTTTTTTTCAGCTTCTCATTAAATACCATCACAATCCATGATGATAAACCAGGGACATTACTCATAGATCCAGGCACCGAGACTGTGGTATCTTCTTTTATTTGTTATTCATGGCCTCCCTCCTTCCAAAATCATCTTTTAACATTATGTTAATGAGCCTAAGGGGCCACCTGTGCTGTAGTTTCACAGGCTGTTACATTGTCCGCTCCAACTGTTTCAGATTACATCAGGCAGAGGAAAGGGAGGTGCTGACGGAGAAGGGGGTAGACAATGTAACAACCTTTAAAGCTACAGCATGGAGGGGCTCTGGTAACATCCCCCAGGAGCCCTTCTGACGCATATTAGCATAATTCTCAAAGTTGATTTTAGATGGATAACAAGTATAAGGTTACCACAGTCACGGTGCCTGGATCTATGAGTAATGTCTCTGGTTTATCATGATGGATTTCCTTTAATTACTGTATTAGGAAGATAGGGGGAATGTGATTGCTGGGGTTCCGAGTGCTGGAACCCCAATGTATCAAGATGTCAAGGATCCCAATGGTTCAATATCAACATATCTGACCTGTTCTCTATCCCTTTTATGGCACTTCAGGGACAGGAATCTCCCATGGAAGTGAATGGATCACATTTACATAACCTTTACATGAACTTTAATCAGCCCTATCCTGTCCATAATGTGACCTTCATAGCTGTCAGTCATTATATTACAAGCATCAGCCTGGTTTACATTGCCACTGCTACTCCCTGCAAAAAAAGCGGTGCACAACAAAACGCAGAGAAACCGCATCATGTGAATGCACAGCAAGAACGTGTCGTCCCACAACTAGCACTTGGGTAAAGTGTATGGTGCTATACTTTCACGCTGATGCTATAAGGTCTTGTTTTATAACTGCCACACATTATAGTTAAATGTAAGGACGTGCAGAGCACCACCCTGCAGCGCAGCGCTGCGCCATGCCAACATCACCTGTAGCAGCGTCTCCTTCGCCCGGCGACTTTACAAAGGGCATTTCACTAGACCCGCCCATTGAACGATTTCTCGACAATCAATTGGGTGATTACATTTTCTATCACGAATTCAAAGCATTCTATTGGTTGACTTTTAACCCACAGCAAGGTAGGTAATAGATTTGCTGGTTTGGCTGAAGCACAACGTTTCCATGACTTGGGCGGAGTTATAAGCAAGAGGCTTTCCTCTTATTGGCTGCACGGTTTGGCGCTCGTCCTACTTTATAACAGGTGGTGACGCGTGTCAATCATTTTGACTGACAACTAGGTTGTCCAGTAGAAATTAAGAGTGATCAGCGCAGGGTTTTTTCGCTTTCCAGGAAGTCCTAGGTTTCTGTTACCATGGGGACAAGGCAAACCTACCTTTATTATTAGTTATTTATCTAATGACCAGTTATCAAGTCAATGTTTAATTAATTATTTATTATTATCTATATCATATCTATATTATATTTGTTATTTATCTATTATCTACCTTCTAGATATCTTCTATCTCTATCCTTTGTTATTTATCTATTGTCTATATACTATATCTATCATGTATCTATCTATAGAGCTCTCTGTATATCTATATTTGTTATTTATCTATTATCTTTCTCATATATCTCTATATACAGTGGGTTGTTTCATTGCAGCCAATTGGTAAGATCGAAAAAGTAATTTTTTTTGCTCATTTAATCCCCTGCCCCATCTTGTCCATCTTTGTAAATTGTTGCTATTTATTAAACAGAAAACTGAAATATCCACATGGTCATATGAAATTAATAAATCTTTCTGGACAACTCAGGGTGATGCCACACATGGGGGCAGATTTATCAAGTGTCTGAAAGTCAGAATATTTCCAGTTGCCCATGGCAACCAATCACAGCTCAGCTTTCATGTTACCAGTGCTCATGAATATTTTAAAGGGGAGCTGTGATTGGTTGCCATGGGCAACTGGAAATATTCTGACTTTCAGACACTTGATAAATCTGCCCCATGGTGTTTTGAACCCGTTTTTGGTCCATTTTTAAAAAGTCTGTCCACAAAAGCATGCGTTTTTTGAAAACGCATCGTTTTTTGACTAGTTTTAATTAAGATAATTGGTAAAACCTGTCAAAAACGGATGCTTAAAACGGACCAAAAACGGGTTCAAAACACCATGTGTGGCATCACCCTTATATTTAAATCACACGCTGTCAATTTCCTTCAGATCCTCCTTGAGATGAAGTTCAGCTGTGTTTATTTAACCCTTTAGCCCACCATGACGTTCCCCAATGTCGTGGTGCAGCAGGGGGTGTATGCAGAGGGGTTACAGCATTGGCCCTCTTCAAACACATATGCATAATGCAGCCAATCGCGGGTGATTACCCTTTACATGCTGGCGGCAAAGCTGATGGTGGCACATGGCTGTCTCCATCTTGGTTGTGATCGTCGCTCACCATGACGTCATCGGGGAGCGAGGTTGCCACAGCTGCCTGGGAGCTTCTCAAGACTTGTAATTTTTGAAGATCTGTTATAATGTACTAGTGGTACAAGATCATGTACCAGATCATATGAAAAATCACCATATACTACAATACTGTAGTATAGCAGTATATGGTAGTATCCATTAGACAACCTAGGGTTAAAGTACCCTAAGGGTGATGCCACACATGGCCTTTTGAACCCATTTTTGGTCCCTTTTTAAGCAGTCCGTTAAAGAAACGCATGCATTTTTTGAAAAAGCATCAGTTTTTGACAGGTTTTACCAATTATCTTAGTAAAAACTGGTCAAAAATGCCATGTGTGGCATCACCCTCAGGTGTCTAAAAAGTAGTAAAAAAAAACGAAAAAGTAAAAAAAAAAAGTAAAAATGTAAAATAAAACGAAATTTTGAAATCACCCCCTTTCCCTTGAACTGATATAAAAATAAATAAACAATAAAAATCATAAACATGTTAGGTATCGTTATTATCAATATTAATCTATCTATGAATCTGACAGTTATTCCTGTCAGTGAACCTTCCTAACGGAAAATAGCGTCCAATTGTTGGAAACATTTTGGGACACAACAAAATTTTAATAAAAAGTGATCAAAAGGTTGTAAAGTCCATAATGGTAGAAAGGAAAACTTCATCTCATCCCGCAAAAAAATTAAACCTTACACAGCTTCATACACCAAAGTTTAGAAAAGTTATTGGCAAAATGAAGATTTTTTTCAATCGACTAAAACATAATAAAACCTATATAAATTAGGTATTTCTGTGACTGTACTGAACCAAAGAATAAAGGGGAGGTGTCACTGAAAGACATCACATTTGGAATTTTTTTACCAGCTTTCCAGTACAGGGTATGAAATATTATTTACCATCAATAGGAAGTTCATTTTGTTACACACAAAACAAAATGTATATGGCTATGTTATTTAACTATGTATGCAGAAAAATAAAAAAAGTTATGGAATTTTGAAAGTGGGGATTGAAAAATGGAAAAGCTTTAATGAGAAAGCTGTGTCCTTAAAGTTTTAAATTGATTGGACTTGATTAGGAAAGGCGCACAACAGTCTATATAAGAGCTCACAGTGCATGTCATAGCACATGAGAATCATGAGGTCTAAGGATCCCAGAAACAGAATTGTGGCAAGGCACAGATCTGGTCAAGGTTACAAAAGAAATTCTTCAGCACTCAAGGTTCTTAAGAGCACAGTGGCCTCCATAATCCTTATATGGAATAAGTTTGGGATGACCACAACTCTTCCTCGACCTCGCCGTCCAGCCAAACTAAGCAATCGTGGAGAAGATCCTTAGTGAGAGATTAACCCCTTAACGACTTGGAATTTTTTTAGTTTTTTCACTTCCATTTTTCACTCACCACCTTCAAAAATCTATAACTTTTTTATTTTTCCACATAAAGAGCTGTGTGATGGCTTATTTTCTGTGTGACAAATTGCACTTTGTAGTGACGGTACTTAATATTCCATGCCGTGTACTGGGAAGCGGGAAAAAAATTCAAAATGTAGTGAAAATAGTTAAAAAACACATTTGCAACGTTTTCTTGTGGACTTGGATTTTACAGCTTTCACTGTGCGCCCCAAATCACTAAATCTCTACTTTATTCTTTGGGTCGCTACGATTACGTGGATACCAAATTTGTATAGGTTTTAAAATGGTTTCATACATTTAAAAAAATTAAAACCCCCAATTTTTTGGGGGGGATTTTACCATCTTCTGGCGCCAATAACTTTTTCATACTTTGGTGTATGGAGCTGTGGGTGGTGTAATTTTTTGTGAGTTTTGATGGAGTTTTCATTGCTATAATTTTTGGGACTGTGCGACCTTTTGATCACTTTTTATTAATTTTTTTATATTTTTCAAAATGGCAAAAAAATGCCATTTTCGACTTTGGACGCTATTTTCCGTTACTGGGTTAAACGCAGTGAAAAAACGTTATTATATTTTGATAGATCGGCCATTTTCGGACGCGGCGATACCTGATGTGTTTATAATTTTAACTGTTTATTAATATTTATATCAGCTCTAGGGAAAGGGGGGTGATTTGAATTTTTTGGGTTTTTTTATTATAAATTTTTTTTATTTTTTTTTTATTTTTTTTTACTTTTACTATTTTTCAGACTCCCTAGGGTACTTTAACTCTAGGTTGTCTGATCGATCCTATCATATACTGCCATACTGCAATATGGCAGTATATGGAGGTTTTACAATGTGCTGATGATAACACAAAGTAGAACGTTTAGTCATAACGTAGGAAACCCACGCAAACAATATTTGAATATGGCAGTCAAAATTCTTTTCTAATAACCCAGTAGCGGATTTTGAGATTTACTGGTGGAAAACCTTCATTAAAGGCTTCCATGTCACCCCACAAGTAAATTATCAAATAAAACATTCTCCCCCCCCCCCCAAGGACTTGAAATAGTGTAACATTCATGACCTATTCTAACAGCATGTGCTCAGTATTGTGAATACATTGCCGTACCGAACTCGCTTCGTGGGCACCAGTCTTAAGGGATGTCCACTTTTCGCAAGTACTGTCATGATTAGTTGTTTGGGGAAGGAAAAGTTATATAACTTTTTCCACATAAAGATCTTTCCATATTCAATTACTTAAGCTTTTTCGACATCTTTGCTTGCTGTCATTCTAATAGAAGCTCAGTTTTTACTTCTGTGGGATAAACACTGAACCTGGTTCATGAGATGTCACATCCTTGCACCCTCGGATTACTCTCTGAGATATAACGAGCTGGGCACTGTGTAGATCCCATGACCAGGGATACAATCATGAGCCATGCATCTGTTGTGACATCCCATGACCAGGGATCTAATGAGACCCATCATCTTTTGTCATGCCATGGACCAGGGCATACATTAATGAGCCCAATGCATCTGTGTGACCTCCATGGCCAAGGGATACAAATTACCGGTTGCTTCGTTGTGACAACCCCATGCCCAGGGATACATAATGAGCCATGCATCTGTGTGACATCCCCATGACCAGGGATACATATGAGCCCTGCATCTGTGTGACATCCCATGACCAGTGAGTTCATAATGAGCCATGCATCTGTGTACATCCCATGACCCATGGATACATATGACATGCATCTTTGTGACATCCCCTGACCAGGTACA
This sequence comes from Engystomops pustulosus, assembly GCA_019512145.1. Taxonomy (NCBI): domain Eukaryota; kingdom Metazoa; phylum Chordata; class Amphibia; order Anura; family Leptodactylidae; genus Engystomops; species Engystomops pustulosus. Next base: position 14,532,920 of record CM033644.1, read on the forward strand.
TACAAAATTCTTTTCTAATAACCCAGTAGCGGATTTTGAGATTTACTGGAGGAAAACCTTCATTAAAGGCTTCCATGTCACCCCACAAGTAAATTATCAAATAAAACATTCTCAAGGACTTGAACTAGTTAACATTCATGACCTATTATAACAGCAGGTCATCAGTATTGTGAATACATTGCCGTACCGAACTCGCTCGTGGGTGACAGGCTTAAAGGGGATGTCCACTTTCATCAAGTACTGTAATGATATTGTTTGTGTAATGAAAAGTTATATAACTTTCCAATATACTTTCCATATCAATTACTTAAGCTTTTCGACATCTTTTCTTGCTGTCATTCTATAGGAAGCTTCATTTTTTACTTCCTGTGGATAAACAGCGGCCCCTGGTCATGTGATGTGACATACGTGCACCCCTCTGATTACTCTTTGAGATATAATGAGCCATGCATCTGTGGGACATGCCATGACCAGGGATACATAATGAGCCGTGCATCTGTGTGACATCCCATGGCCAGGGATACATAATGAGCCGTGCATCTGTGTGACATCCCATGGCCAGGGATACATAATGAG